>CAAKHC010014032.1:9547-37464 GCA_901007825.1 Macroramphosus scolopax | reverse complement strand
TACTGTTCCCATGTCTAAAAACCGGATTCCCAGCTTGGATTTAGCTCGTAGCGGGCGTCCAGGCGACCACAGTTATGCCTCGTCTGACTTTTTTTTTTCAGTACGCTCTCTCTCTCTCTCTCTCTCTCTCTCTCTCTCTCTCTCTCTCTCTCTCTCTCTCTCTCTCTCGCTCTCTCTCTCTCTCTCTCGAGGGACCACCGGTGTCTGTGTCCATACAGAGACGCAAAACAATGAGCGCTCGCTGGACTGTAAAGGGGCCAACGCGAGTGCAGATCGGCCAGCTGCACACCAGCAGGCGTGTTAGCTATCGCACAAACACGGTCCCGCTGTCAGGGGCAATATTCTGTCAGAGGGCGGGAAACTTAAAGCAATCAGAACTTAGTCAATGCTTAACTAATGCATCAGTGATCAGAAGGCCTCCGGGAGGAGTTTCACATCTCAGTGGGTGGAAATCAACTGCTGCTTTATTTATAATGAATTCAGTAGCACAAGGAAGTCGTTTATTCTTGCAGCACAACACATTTTGTCACCTTTTTAAAATAAACTGTCAACTGACAACTCTAAAAATAAGTCTTGGAGAAGATAAACAAACAGCAGTCACCTGTGAATACCTGCGGCGCTCCGAGACAAACCGTCGGTATCAGTAAACCACCGAGGTGTGATCATAACAACCCTGAGACATGTCTGAAGATCTGCTGGTGTTGATTGCCAACTGTAATAATTCCAGGTGTGCAATCAGAGGATGGACGAAGCCGCGCCGCCGGGGTTTTCATATGAAATTTAAAAAAAAATGTGGCGACGACCAATTAAAAGCGGCTGGAACACAAACACGGTTCATCCAAACTGGTTCTGCAGCTTAAAGAACAACAACAAGTGACGCTGTGCTGCAAGACTGAAGATGAAGTCAGACACGGACTCCTCGTCTATTCAATCCAGGCCAGGAGTGAAACGTCTACGTGTGTTTTACTATTTCACTATTATTCAAATAGTCCCTTGTAAAATAACTCGTCTTGAGAAATCTATTTTCCCTTAACAGGCGCCTTGTAGACCACCGAAGGTCAAACAGCGGAAGATTATATTAATATAGTTGAATATTGAAGTATATTATTGTAACCCTGGTTACAAGGTGATGCTGTTAACCGCATGACCGCGATACCCAGGTAACCTGCAATGCTTCTCTTTGTAACCACGGTAACCAAAGACCCTTGTGATTACAGCCTCTGTTACAGTGACTAAAGCGGCTCTGCGGTATTCGGTGTCAGATACACATCGGTCGTTTTCACCCAAAGAGAAAGCAGGGCGTTTCTCCGATAGCAACAAAGATGGTGAACAGGCTCGGGCGGTATCGAGGTGTTAAATACCAGAAGGTTTTATCTTTAATAACCGTTGAGGGAGATGTTTTGTTGAGGGGATGTATTGTAGTTTTATTGGAGTTCAGTCCCGACTGGTCCAACAGCTGAACTGAGTGGTGAGCGGACCGTGTCAGGACTAGTAAAAATAAAAAGAAAAAAAAAATGTTAATTTTAGATAGTGAACTTAATGAAAAAATAATATAAAAATAAATAATATATTAAAATAAACTACCTTGATAATCTTACTAAAGACTCTTTTTTATTAATTTCCACAAGCCTTTTGCCCTTTAATGGTGGATTACTGGATTTTAGAGACGATTATTTGCCTTTGTGTTTTAGTACAGCGTCGCTGTTATGTAACCTCACAAAAATATACTCGTCAGAGCGCCTGAAAGGAAAATTAATGTACTGCGACATGATTTGTTTCTTCACGGTTCAAAGACCTCTGGGCTTTTCTTCTCAGGCGGGGTGGATCCTGTAATTGTTTGAGACGAAACAATGTCCATACAGCTTAAAAAAAAAAGGAAAAAAAGATATCCTTCACCTTGGAGGGATTAATAATCTCCACAGCTTCCAGAGCGTTTCTGAAACACTCCCGATGAGTTCCTGAAACTCTGAGGAGGTGTCGGGCCGAGGACGACCTCATTACGTTTCGGGGCAGTCGGACAGCTGGACAAGTCTCCTGCAGAGCTTCTAAGGAGAGGTTGATCAATGGACGAAGGTATTTCCTGAGTCATGGGAAGCAGCATCTTATTACCTCTGACTCAAGCTAATTAAAGTGCATGTTCTTTACATTAAACCTCTCGACATGCACACATAAAACACTCCGGAGTTTATTCACGGGGGGAGTTTACCCGCCGTCCACTTTAACTGAGTGCATGAGAAACCGCCTGGAGTTGTTGTTTTCATGAGGAATGAGATGCCTCTGATCCACCCAACAACCCCCACTCGGATACTTCTTTCCAGTATAAAAAAAAACCTTGTAATGACCTCAGCGCAGTCGGGCAGGTAGCCAGCTTCCTCACTACGCAGCAGCAGCAGCAGAAACACTGTCGCTTGCATTAAAAAGTCAGTCAGGAGATGAAAGTCATACGATGGATCTGGATGGACAGAAATCTGCCCGGCGACCAGACGGAGCGGCTGGAAGCTCCTGGAATGTTTAATATGATAAAAAACTGATTCACATTCTGACCTCATCCTCAATTTCTTCTTTTTTGTTCCCCTATTTCGTTTAGGTCACATGACGACAACCACCAGGCCGCGTGAATGATTGATAAAGCATGAACAAAAATACTGACGTGTGAGTGCAGAGGAGGTCAGAGGTCGAGAGAAGGACGACGCCAAGCCCATTACTCAGCAGCCCCCCCCGCCCCCCCTCTACATTTGTCCAAGCTGACAGCTTAACAACAACAGGGGTTGATCACTAATCATATGCAGGGAACAACAAACGTTATAAAAACACACATGCAGGATTTACGGCCGGCGTCGTTAAAGTCGAGCACGCGGCCTTCGATCAGACCTCAGGAGGACGAAGCATGATGACGACCAACAAACACACAACCAGGAACAACAACATCCATACGGAGCAGGAAGGTGGACGTGCAAGGAGGCGGCACAGAGAGAGAGAGAGATGAATTAATGTTACATAACTCTCAGTGAACTGATGCTCCTCAGCCCGTCTGCCTGTGATTAAACCGGATCCTGTTCGGGACACTTCAAACCTTCTACAATACAACAATAGATGATTCAACGTGTTCTCATACACGTTTTACCTCTTTGAAGAACTAATTAACACCAGTCAGCTTGTCGGCACTTTAGAAGATCTAATAATGATTCCTGTTCCCAGCCAGCGCTCGAGGATTCCAACCAACGACGGGACCGACCGCAGCTCCATTAACTCTGTGATGAGGTAAAGTTTTAGAGGCTCCAGGAACTTCAGCGCTCTGAGAGAAGGTGCAACACACCTCTACCTTCATTTGAAACACACTTTTCTACCCATAAACAGCTGAATCTTTAAGACCTGACAGACATGACAGAGTGTTTCTACCTAAAACCGACCCTGTGTTTCTGATACATAACAAACATCTCAGACTCTTAATTTGACTTTTTCCAGAAGCTCTCCAGACCTGCAAAACAGCAGATTCCCAGACTGTTTCCAGCTTTTTTAAACGACCATATAAAGCCTGTATTATGGTTTTAGCCTCTAATACAGACGATTATGTAACTGCATAATACTTTTATGTTTCTATGGAACAGGGAGTTCAGTGTCAGACACTAACTGAGGTTATCTAACAGGTCTGAATCCATCAGGCCACATGCAAAGAACCCATCAACACTTCCTCACAAAGATGATGTGATGAGGTGAGTTAGGATTGTTTGGGGGGGGGGGGCTCGTTGTGGTGCCAAAGCACATTTGACATTGAAATGAGATGCGGCTCTTTGCCTCTGAGTCCTGCTGCCTCACTCACAGTCTGAAAACTATCAAACACAACTTGTGCACATTGTAGAAACACAGCGCGGATCAATCCGCTCAAAGTGAACGAACAAGAAGAAATAGTACCTGTGTTAGTGGTCCGGGTGGGGGGGTGAAGCTTCAGGTTTTATATCCACTGGACCTTCTTTCGGAGAGGAGAAGCAGCCTGTGTCAGATCCAACAGCACTTCACTGCTTCGGGATAGTTTCCCTTGTTGGAGCCTCAACGTCCGGAGTTTGCGTCTGTGTGGCGCACAAAGCGGCCCTCCTCCTCCTCCTCCTCCTCCTCCTCCCCCTGCATCTTCTCTCCACCCCCCTCCGCTGGAGAGCACCACCCCCCGCTGCGGTTTAAAGGGCCACATCCCGTTTTTTTTACCCAAACACATCACAATAGACCTTCAACTTCACACAGACTGAAGACGAAGAGATAAGACAGAATCTGCTCGAGGCCGATGTCCGTTTAAAATACTAACATGTGATCATCAGGACAACAAGCTGAGTCAGGGTGTGTTTACATCACAATGAGAATCAAGTGAAGTCCTTCATCATGAGGAAGATGAGGGGGTATGGAATCTTAATAATAACAAAAACTACAATAATGATAATATTAATAAAACCAATACAAAAAAACAACAGGACTACTACTACTAATAATAGTAACTCAATTGATATTATATAAAATAATAATAATAATAATAATAATAATAATAATAATAATAATAATAATAATAATATTAAAACAGTACTTCTGCTACTTCCACTACTAATATTAATATTACAACGTCAATAGATTAAAATAAATATATAACAATAATACTAATAATAATAATACAATTTGTTTTGAAAACAAGAAGTTGAAAGAAAATATAACCTTATACAGGATGTAGGAATATGGAGGAATGACAGAAACATATTTAATTGGGGATGTGAAGGCGGTCGAGGGACCAACAGATGTGTCGGGAGTTACTGTAGCGTCGACCCTCCTCATGGATGGTTTGGGTCACTGTGAACAAACATCTGGTCCGTCCTGAATCTGTGGACCAGGAACTCTCCAGATGTTGGTCTCAGGTGAGAACAGGACGCGTACCATTTCATGTGCCACATTTCCACCTCTGTTTCGGTGACTTTGAACCAGGTAACATTAGCTTCTGACAAACGACCCGGCAGGTCTTCAGGTACATTCAGACTATGAGCTGTGGATCTGGTATCGCCTCATCTTCAGTAAATATCAGAGTGTTGTCTTCAGAGCAGGAGCGTGGGCGAGTGTAATTTGTGGGACAGTTAAAAAGGTCCAGACATTTATAATACCACCGACTCGTAAATGTATCCATGGAGGTAATTAGGTACGACGTGATGCCCTTTACTCAGGATTTCACACATGCAAAGCAGATTTACATCCTCTGAAATGAGCCCTCGCCTCCTCGTCGCCGCCGCGACACTCATCTGGTCGTCAGGTGTGAACTTTAACTCCACCGACGCCCACCTGCCCGTTAAAGCTGCACCTGTGAATATCATCGGATCTCTTTATTAGTGGCCCTCGGTTCTGTGAACTTCTGTGAGGTTGTGCAGGAACACAGCGCCGCCCTGAAGTGGGCCCCTCATACAGTTATTACTTCCTGGTGTGGCTTTGTGCTGCATGTTATATAATCTATACAGGCTGCAGCAGGAACTGGGACATTCTTTTCAAGTGGAAACTCATCGACATGACAAAGGAGAGAAAGAGACAAATAAGATTTTGTCTCGACAGAGCTTCTCTCCCATGATGCACATTAAGTCTGAGATCAATTTAAGCATTCATCAATACTTACAGCATAAAGGCATTCAGAAGCTGCCAGTATATCCTCTTCAAATCCCCCCAAACACCCTCAGAGAAGCTCACAAACGAGGCAATTAAAGTCAGTTTCTGAATTCCCTTGAACTCCACCTCCTGTTTGAATGATATTCACACGGTGGGTTTTCAAAGCTCTTCAGGACTATTAGCACCTTCTTAAGAGGGACCACCAACTCACTCTGTCATTCATTATCATGAGGAGGAGGAGGAGGAGGAGGAGGAGGAAGGGGAAATGAGCATTGCAGGAAGTGAAATACCCCCCGTCAGTGGTTCTTCTGTCAGAGGAGGATATTTCCCGTGTGTTTTCCGAAACGGGATTAGTCCTCTGGATGCACTCGTTCCAATTCCCTGCTCCACCCGCTCTAATCTCCTCCCTTCTCATGGCTCGGTGTTTACCGGGTTAGCCTAGCTCAAGCTGACCGTGATCCAATTACCGCCGAACACCATCTGATCCTGAGCATGCGTCCGTCTGCAAGTCTGGTTTTCGCCCTTTTTTCGTTTTTTAATCGTGGCGACTAAATGATGAATATCAGAGGAGGAAGATGAAGATGAAGATGTCAGGAGGGGACATTTGGTACCATATAACAGTCTCTATTTATATCTGGCCTGAGTAACACCGAGGTTAGGGGGGATTTTAATTATTTTAAATCAGGGACTACGACTGCACAACAACTTGAAGCTGATGGAAGTAACCCTGAAGACGAGCCCGCTGTGGGAGCGGGAGGACGGAAGACGCAGGTGTGCAGCAAGTAGAGGCCGAAGCTTGATGGAGGGATTCATGTGTTGCAGAAGGTCGCTGCATGTAACCCCCCCCTCCCCCAAGTCTCCCCACAGCTCCCAATCAAGCACCAGCACGAGGAACATTGAAAAATAATTTATTTCAGAAATGTACTGTGATCATATATTCATTCAGATTCTGCATGGTCAAGCTTTTGCTGCGTACAATGAGATACCCCACAGAGACGAAAAATGAGTAGATGACGTAGATTGTTTTTTTTTTTTTTTTTCCTTTCGGGAACTCGGGGAAGCTAGGAACACACCACGGAGTCTTCACGATAGCATTATGAGTGCACCGGACAGCCAGCTGGGTGGTGCCAACCCTCTCCAGGCAGGTTTACAGTTGCTCTTTATAACCAGACGAACAGTGAATGATCTGTAAAGCTTGCACACAAGGAGTGTATTCACACGCACACGCGCACACACACACACACTAGCATTTTTGGACATTCACATCTGAGAAGTACAGAATGGTTGATTACACACAAGCGGTGAGGCAGTTCAATGACATCATCTCTTGGCGCAGACTCGTTGCTGCCCCGTGACAGTGGTCAGTGATGGAGAACACCAGCAGAAGAAGAAAAAAAAAAAATCTCGCTTTGTTTTTTTTCCCAAAAAAAAAAAATAAATCACACGGCTAATATTTGAGCGGCCGGGCCCACATGTGACACACGTCTCAGTAGAAATGTGCAGGCCGATGTGTGTGTATGTGAGCCAGGGAAAGGTGGAGCAATAACTTGCAAACGAACGCACCACCCCCAACACGGACGGGGGCTGTCGTGACGCCACTGTCCAGGGCACCGCGTCAGCAGTTTCGTCACGACGGGGTGCCGGATATAAATAAGTGTTCCTCCATCAAGGCATCATCGATCCCACCGTAACACACTCACAAAAAAAACGAAAAAAAAAACGACTTTATCAGATACACACTCGTCTCATATATCCGCAGGATCCTTCAGGCACAAAGACATGGACCCGAAAAAAAGGTCGTCCAACTTTTTCTTACGCATTTTGTGTGCTATCGACCAGTGAGCCGTTTCCATGGAAACACGTGATTGTTGCTCCAATGTCCGCTAAAAAAAAAGAAAAAAGAAAAAAAAGAAGAGAAATATTCCCGGGAAAAACACATCAACGTTCGTTCAATTTTGGCGTGTCACTTCCTCTCCGTGTTTTACATCCAGCTCATCTTCCCGTCATTTAAAAAAGAAATGACATCCGACAATATGACTCCATCATATTGTAACTTCAGTCTCCAACAGTGCAGAGTCTGCATTGATTTTGTCTTCTAGGTACATCTAACTATATATATGTACAGCATATATATATATATGTATATATATATATCTATATATACATATATAGATTTATACGTGTTCTCAAGGATTCTTGTGACTTTGTACAGCATCGAAGATATTACCACTTGATCGGTGCAAAAGAAAAGTAAAAGCGGGAGGGAGATAAATGATAAGAAGTCATGCAAACATACTCAAGTAGCAAAAAGAAAAACAAAAGTGAACAGATATTGCAATTCGTTACATTAACCGGTGAGAGAGATAAACGTCTGCACCGGCGCACGGAAGTCTCGGTCGTGTCGTCTCCGCGCGTCTCGAGGCTGACTTAAGAAAAAATAACAAAAAAAAGTACTGAAATGAAAAAAGAGCTTTATGCATTTCTGTGGTGTTTCCACACAGGTTGGATAGATTATCCCGATATTTCTTTGTCCTTTACAGCATTTTTTTTTTTTCACACGAAGGACGAGAAGCCAGCAATGGGGGCTCGTGAGCCGGGGGCCAGGCTGCTGGGGGGCCTGTAGAGGGTGCTGTGCTGGCTGGGGGGATTGGAGCTCTGCTGGGAAGGGGTGGGAGTCCGGCTACCTTTGGGCCTGAACAGGCTGCCCTGGCCCTGGGGTTGCCCCTGGGCCTGCTGAGGCTGGGGGCTCGGTGAACTGAGCTGGGGTGGCAGAGGCGGTAGAGGAGGCAGCGGCGGCGGGGCGCAGTGATCCGCGTCGCCCGACTCAGACTCCGTGTAGCTGTAGGCCTGCGCTCGGGAGATGCCTTTCTGCTGGCGGCGCCAGGAGTTGTAGTAAGTGGGGTCGCTTATGTAGTGATTGACAAAGGAGTGAGTCTTCTGCCGGTTGGGGTCCACCTCATACTCACTGTCGCTGCCCTGTGAAAGAAGAAAATAGATCTATGAGGTTAGCGTAGCCTGACCGTGCAGTGCTTCCATGTGGTGCAGTTAGGGATGCGCAGGTTATAAATGTACATGAACATGAGGTTATTGTCATTTGAACCCTCGTCATTTCCCGGTTTAATCAACACGCACATGCACACACTCACATTTACAACACATCACGAGTACAGGTGGACAAAGAGATGGTCAAAGCATGATTACGGAGGGATGAGTTGAAGCGTGCATTGCAAACCATCAACACAAGATGGCGAAGGTCAATTTGTATCTACAGCACTGGATCGACTAACATATTCCAGATCTTTGCACCCACAGCACGCCAGGAAGATGGGATTCGTATAGATCAGTGTATCACATCAAACCTATAATGGGAATCTGAAGGAGAGAACTGGATGGGAACTAGCAGGAGGAAAAACCAGTCACCTATCTGGCTACAAAACATTCAAAGCAGGCAGCCACAGGAACCTCACCAAATGCAGTGGAAGTGTATGTAGACCACCTGTCCCATATGAAAACACCAGCGCCTCCTATGGGTGAACAGAACAATGGGTTTTACAGAACATCACCATAACAGAATGATTCAAATGGCCCAGTCATGATGATGAGAATACCAGAAATATGTGCACAATAAAATATAAATACTTTGTTGTGTGAATGTTGTGAGACGCTGAAAAAAAAAATTGTTGACCTCAGAAATCGGATTTTAGAAGTTAATGAAAAGGTACAATGTTGTTGTTACTTAATGGGATGCAACAGGGCTCGGATAGCGTCCCTTTTTTCACAGCTGGTGACGGGTGAGGAGCTCCGTAGAGAGAGAGAGAGAGTCAAGGTGCAGCCCCGGGTACAGCTGCAGCTCTTTTGTGCAACGTTGACTCCAGAGAGGTCTTCACACTACAGTGACTCGCTGTCGTGACAGTCTGGGTCCGGGGCTAGCTCGGGGCTAGCCCATTAGCCAGGATTCGGATTACAGCAGTTTAACATAGTTTTTATGGGCAACAGCGGCCTCTTCTGCCGCATGCGCTAATTACAGGACTCATATTTAGTTTTGTTGATATGTCAACGGCGAGAGTACCGCACTACTTGTAACATTATTTGAAGAGAAATACTGTCAGTGGTAGCGGCTACAAACGGCAGCAGTGGCCGTAGCCGGTTTGAGAGTTCCGTCTCTCCGTCTGAACTCGCAGCAGTAAGGAGCTCACCTCTTTCTTTTACTCTGAGCTTCCTCCATTCAGCCTAATCTTCCGTCCTTTCGCAGCTGCCATGTCGTTTGTACTGAAAATCCAGATTTCTCTTGCTGTAAAGCCTCGTTCAAGCTTCCTCCTACCAACTGAGTGATTTTGAATCTGTTATTTGAAGGTCAAATATTTACTTTCTTGTCTCTTTAAGTCGGTTTTGAATTCCGAGTTCCGAGAACTCGTCCTCATTCTCCTCATCGACCCACCGGCTCGCTGCAGGCCGGGTTACAAACACTATTATGTTCATGTCAAGCAACATTCCACGTGTCAAACAAAAAGGTACGTGAACTTTGAACACTCGACACGCTCAACTAATTTCCATGAAAGGAAGATGCTAATTGACGAGCTAGCCTACGATTAATCACCTGTCGATGCTGAACTATTGTACAGACAACTTTTCACTGTCATCTCCCAAAGCGGCTCCTGGAAGTATGCAGGAGAATTCTGTTCATTTCAGGGCAGCAAAAGAGATGCTGCTGATTTATTTCGGGACTCTTTGCTCACTCACTCCAAATATCATCATCATCATCATCGATCCTCTTAAGGGTGCTGGCACATTCCCGAAGAGCACGGGACCAACGTTGGAAATTGCACATATGTGCCACATATGTCGGCAGGCTCTGATTTCCTTCTGTCTCAGCAGGGCTCGTGTTCGAATATGCTCCTTTTTTATAAAAGCTTTTCCGTTTTGCCTGCCAGCAGAGTTTATAAATGTCTAAACAGACGGCGCTTGTGTTGAATTACACGGAATCGCTCGTTTTTTATCCTCTTTCATTCTGAATAAAGAAAAGTGATCTGCTTGCTTTTCCACAAGCTTAACCAAAGGCAGACGTGCACATGGAAGCGAACAAACCGTCTTTCCCTTTTATATTGTTTCTCTGAAAGGAGTCAGTGAGAGGTGAGAGGCGTCATTGTGCGCTTGCGTCCGGTTTTAATATTGTTACCAGGTTGTAAACACTTGAGGCCAGTTGGTGCTGAAAAGCATTCCTGCCAGTGAGGTCCTCAACACAACAACAAGATCCCCTCAGTGGACCAACAAGGCTTAGCGGGCCACTTTAAGATGCATTATGTCACCCTGAAAGAATTAACACTGCATTGAGAGATGAAACGCCACACACACACCGAGCTTGTGTGCGAGTGTTAATGTAGAAGAGCGAGTGCAGATCAAGTGTTGACACACTGAATTGCGTCCTACTAGAACAGACGCTTTGACTCTTGAAATCATCCACCTCAAAGTGCGCACAACTCCTCTCTCCTCGCTTCCTTTCGCTCTCCACCAGTCAGTCACAGAAATACCTGAAGGGTCCAATCGAGGAGTCGACTGTGGAAGTAGAGATGCTTGAAATGTTCCCTCCAGGACAGCGCAGCGCACGAAAGAACTCCTTACCTAAACTCATTACAAGCTAATTACTGGAGCTGAAAGCTGTGAAGGAAATAGATTTTAGGAATGAAATGCAGGATTGCACCTCATCCAACATCTTATCTATGCAAGGACGTGTGTGAAGCAGAGTTATATGTAGCATGAAGGAGCTACAGTTGTACCAGAGCGATTCGCCTATACAAAGTTAGCTCTCTCTCTCTCTCTCCAGTGCTCTTCACCCGGCTGCTGTGGCAATAATGGATCAATACACGAGACTCCTTATGTTCTATATTGAAGCAGCAGCCCAGACCAGCCACCTTACGAAGGAAGCTCCTCTCCGCCTCTACCCAAAGCTTGTGACCCGAGCTGAGTGTTGGAATGTGAATCGACTGGTAGATTGAGAGTTTCTCCCCCTCCAGCTCATACTTAAGAAATTAGCATTTCCTTGTTTATGTCAATACAGCTTCCTGGTGACGAGTTGCTACCTGTTGGTTTCGGGTGAGAAAAATGAAGCGCGAGAATGTTCGGATCGGCTACAAAAATGGAACTGGAGGGTAGTTTATTCTATCGTCAGCGTATTGAACAACTTAGAAGGAAAAACAGTGAGGGTGAAGGGGAAAAAGTAGAAACTATAGTTTGTGTGAATGAATAAATATTAATAAACAAACAGGTCCTCAGCCTGGTTAGAATTCAACTAAGAGCATGTTATGATGTCATCGCCCCTTTCCTGGTTTTATGAGTCGGAGGAGGTTGTGGTTTGTTGTTGCCTCCCTGTTAGCAAAACTATGCTAAAACTGATTTATTGGAGGGGTGTAGCATGGGCCGAGGAAGAACCGTTGAAAATTTTGGGGAAGATTCATTCAACATAGAAAAAAAAGCCTCAAAAAAAAAAAAAAATTCAATTATGTTTTCGTATGGTTTATATAATACCATGAGACTGGAACAAAAACCTGCTGGCTCGCTGCCCTCCTTCCCCCCCTGTCACCACTCAACAGAGTGGGTCAGGCCTTTGTCCTCCAGTTATGGATTATAGCAGAAACATGGGGGAGAAAAAAAGGGGGGGCTGTCTATGTCAATCTCATTGATGAAGTGAACACAGCAGGGGGTCACCAGAAACAAAGACGAAAACAGTATATGTGGGTCTGGAGGGGGATTAAAATCGTCCCGACGGATTCACAGAATAAACATTTTTGTATGCAGGAAAACAGAAACGGGTGGGCATTAAGCCTCCTGCTTTAAGTTGTGTTTCAAAGAAGGGATGTGGAGCATATTGCTTCATTGTTGTGATTAAGTGCTGGTCATTCATTCTGTTTCTATGGGAAATAAAAGGATTTTAAAAAAAATTTAATTTATTACTAGTTGCATTTTTCCTTTAGTTTAGCCAATGACATCATACCTCAGAATAGGCCCGTCAACACAACATTGTCACTAGACACAATAAAAACATTACAGGGAGAATTCTCACTTGGGCATCAGCCAGTGAAAATACAGGCGGACCGAAACCGAGAGAAGACTAATTTGTCTCCCACGCGATGCCACTCTGCTGAGAGCATACTCCCTCGGACTCCGAGGTTAGGACCAGATCATCCGTCTGATTTCAACCTCATGTGACACAGAAAAGCGCCCTTTGGCAAACGAGAGTGCCTCTATTTTAAAGGCTAAAAGTGTCTACCTGCAGGGAGCGGAGTCGTAGCGGTGGCCTCGTTTCCCCGCCAAGTCCAAGTAGCCACCTTAAATCCTCTCTTGAGGAGGAGTACAAAAGTCAACTTATACCTGCTGTCGGGGGCCCAGCGGATTAAGAAAAAGGGACGGGCAGCACAATGTCTCACTGATAGCTCGGAGTTATCTGCTCAATGTAGGAAAAACTTCAAAGAGCATTCCTGGATTTTCACAAAGAACCAGTGGGTGTTGATATGGCGGCCTAGCAGGGGTGGATGGCAGCGGAGCCCCCAGGGGTACCGAGCAGGACTTCGGCGTCTTTTAGCCCATCAAAGCTTAAAGAAGCTGGGGGGCAGGCATCTCCAGCTGAGGCTCGGTTACGGCATTAGAGTCATGTTTGACAATGCACAAGTGCAAACAGTAGATATGTCGGACAGGTGGTGAAATGTTGAAATGCTTCATTTGAGATGATGATATCGTGCAGCGAGAGGTCCTGTCCGTAGCGATTCATTGCAGGAGTGGTGGTGGTGGGGGGGTCATTTGATGTGGAAGCTGAGATGCAGATAAGGCCGGGTGAGGAGAGATTACTGGCCTTGGAATTCCTTCTGGGAATGTTTGTAGCTGAAAGATGTTCTGAGACAATTTTGGGAAAGGCCCTGAGAGAGGGATTTCTAGATGAAAGAGAACATTGAAGGATGCCTCTGACAAACGACATTCAGGACAAATCCCCCCCACCCCCCCTCTCCACGTCCCCTTTCAGTTTGACTGGGATATAAACCAGACTGCTAACCGCGAGACGTTTCATCAAAGTGTCTGACGTAAACTAACCCAGAAAAAAAAAAAACGTGTGCACGTACGACATCTGTTCGGATAAAAGAGAGAATAAATATAAAACGTCAGGAAGTCGGACACATGATGGAGGGCAGCACGGAGACTAATCGATGGAATGATAGAGCGAGAGAGAATGGCACAAATTATCGACTAAACACACTTACTGGGCAAAAGCACTTTAGCTGAGCACGTTTCAAAAATCATTCTCGCCACAGCGTTTAGACATTCATCACTGCCCGTTCAGACAGGCAAAACATTACAGCACCACCAGGTTTAATAATACCGCTGCAGAGCCACAGACTCTGATCCAGGGTTCGACTCGTGTGGGAGGTGAACTCCCGTAAGGAGGCATCTCCGCTCCCAGGGAAGCAGTAGCAGCCCCCGCACCACCAGCTGGCGAAGGCCCCGACGACCAGCAACCATTATGCTAATGCAGAATAATGCATCTCTAATGCAATGACTGTTATTTACATTAACAAGATCAAGTTAAGCCAATAGCAGGTTGCAGCCTGCTGAAAACAGACGGCTGTTCTAGTTTACCTGATTTACCCTGAAGGCCTTTAGACTCTGGGGCGTTTTTTTTTTTAGTTTTTATAAAGAGGTTGATTTCCATGGGATGTTTCACTACGAATAGATGCATCGACCAATCACGGTGTGACAACAACAACACCCTTACAATGGCGGACCTGTTGATTGACAGTCTGCTGGACGCTGCTCTGGATCAGTCGGACCGGGGCGGTCAGCGTCTCGCCCTCCTCAGATGTGGCAGGAGCCTCAAATAAAGTCTGCAGCCAGACGTGGTGGAGCTTCAGCTCCTCTTTCTCTACCTCCCTTCAGTTGAGTGAGGAGGAGGATGAGATCATCATCACCGGATGATGTTGAATGCATCATTTTATTGTCGCATGCCAGATATTCGCAGGTGAGTAACGACCTCAAGAAGCTAATTTTAGAGTCTCGTTTATGTTTATATACGATACAAACTGGTGTTTCGGAACATCGAGCAGGGCTTTTATGGCGTGTCACTTCCTCCTGGGTCGGTATATTTCATGCTATTTAAATGTGCATTATCGCAGACGTCTCGGGTTGATTCAATCTATTTGATTCAATTGTAAAAATCGTTGAGGGCCACTGTGTGTTTGTGTGGGAGTGTTGGACAACGACCATTGAAGTCTCTCTCTCTTATATAAAGGCTATGATTTATTTATCTGTCTACAGGCACTAAACCCAGATTGTAAACTCGGACCCTCTGACCTTGTTAGGGGGTGTCGGGGGGGCTACTTGTCTTTCCAAAATAAATATTCCAGAACGCCTCTGCACTCGCCGTCTTACATAACAAGCGGCGTGGCTGCGTGCGGCGGCCTGGATGTGAGGTGGATGTGTTGCAGCGTGACGTTCTCCACAGGCCGCCGCCTGGACCGGAGACTGCTCTGCAGAGTCATTCATCTCTCACCTCACCGTGTGTGTTACTGTATCTTACGATACTCTGCAGGCCAGATGCATTCAGGTGAATGACAGATAAAGTATGAACGGACACACAAACACTGTACAATGCAAAGCTGAATTCTTGGGGAATTCGAGGGGATGGCGGTGTGCGCGGACAACAACAAGCACACGCTCTGTGCAGACGGACGGACAGACGGTGAGCCTTTTAAATACACAGAAGATGGGATGGATAAAAAGCTGCTACTGCACCTGTGAGTCGGAGATCTCGGAGGGCTTCTCGGTCAGGCTGCTGCTCTCCACAGGGATCAGGTCGTTGTACTTGGTGCTCACGTCCTCGTCTGAGTAGTTGAGGCTGCCTGGACTGGGCCTGGGGGGAGACCTGGGCAGAACAAGACGTTCATGAACACAGGCATGCTTTCTGGCATTTCATATAATTTAATAATCAGCTTGGATAATTACAAAATGTTGCATTAGACGTGAGTAGTCTGGGATTATAATCAAACCACAGTTTACTGGTTCGCCGAAATGAAGGATTATTCCCACTCTGAGTTTGGCTTCGAGTTAATCGGGTCAAACAATCGTGCTGCTGATCTCTTGGATCACAGCATCCTCGGTTCAATTCAATTCAAATCAAATTGTGTCAGGGGTCTGCGGGGGTGTGTCGGAGTGCAGCTCGGATTAGAATCATGGGACGCTCATGAGATGGCGTGCCCGCAGCCGCTCTCTCCCTGGATGAATGATCCCCCTGATTCAGTCCTCACTTTGGGCTGCGGCACGCAGCACCAGTGCAGCTCAAGGCGTCAACGACACTCGCTTTAAATGTCTAAGTTTAAGCAGTGATGAAGAGTTCGGAGTGAGGAACGTTCATCGACAAAGAATGAAGGCAGAGGAAAGATGAAATACTAGAACTATTTCCTGACATAGCGAAGGTATTTTTTTTTTCTTTTAAGCACAGTAAATATGTGAGGAAGAAAACCTCTTGTGCTTAAGCTCCTCCGAACTTTCCAGTGTCCCCTGCTAGACAAACACCCATCTGTTTTCTGCTGATTGGTGCTGGTTTGGCAGAGACGACCGGGACATACTGACTCCTGTTGACTTTTCCAGGCCACAGTGTTGGCCGTCGGTCGCCTCTCCTCGCATCGCACACACACACACACAAACACAGACGCTTCTTACAAACCCGCAGCATTCTTCCAAATAAATATATTTTCAGATCATTCCAAAATATGTTGTGGGTTGAATTCCTTTTTTATTTTCTCTCGCAGGAGTGGAATGCGGTGCGGGAAAAACTCAGCGGGGAAATCACAGAGCAAACTGTAATTGAATTACACCCGGTGAATTATATTACACTAGATTAGGGATTAATTCACTTAGGCTGAGTGCAGGATCGAAACCTGGACGTTAGACAGCCATTCATATGCAATGTGCTGCGGTTTAACTTCATATGCACACGAGCGTATGTGCATGTTTACCAGAGCTCGAGCGTCTCAGATAAATGGAATGATTGTGTATGAAGGACACAGACGACTGAATAAATACAACCGACCGGACTCGTCTGCATCTCCGGGGAGCCGTATTTTTATTCCAATTATCTTAGCAGGTGTTGATGTCTTCTTGAAATAATGGATAAATATTCACTCAGCCTGAATATCTTCTTTGAAGAGAATAACAGAGAATCGGAGGCAAACGGAGGTAAAAACAGATGGTATGAAGAAATAAGTGGATTGGACGACTGTTCGGGGACATTCAGATGGACGTGATGTCTCATGTTATACGACGCGCTCAGTTCGAGAGGTTCATGGTGGAAATGAATGTCACGATTAGAAATTCTTGTCTGTAACATGTACAAGCTAAATTATTTGACCCCTGCTCACACAGCTTTACGTTAGCACCACTTTGTATGAAGGTGACATGACTTTTTTTCCAATCAAGTCCAACATAGAGAACTTAATCACAGCCTTGATTTACTGTGCCTTCTTCTCCCCGAGAGGATTGTCCAACTCTAACCTTTACCAGCGGGAAGAAATGCTGTTGTGAGCCCACCGGGACACTATGATTAACTGCCTGTTTAGAAACACTGAGGATGCTCGTCCCACTTTCACCCGCTCTCCTTGACTCTCATACACTCTTGACTGAGGTGTAAATTATTTATCATCTCTCTCTCTCTCTCTCACTTGGAGTCCATTTAATCCTCTCACGGAAAGATCCAGTACATCGAGAAACCAGGGGGTGAAATCAAACCTGCCCCCCGGTCTTTACTCGTTATCAGGCTCTCCTCCCGCTACGGCTGCCTGTAGGGACTCATTAACATGTCTGAGGTGCTTCGACAGCTTTGTCACTCGAGAGCGGTTAGAAGTATGTTAATCTACATCGCATTACTTCACCGAGACCTCCGCGGATCCTCTCGCCGGTGTGTCTCAAACACGGCGCTGCACATCATCCGTCATAATATTCCTCAAACACAGATCGTTTTTTGGATGTTGAACCTTGGACCTGAACACAGTCGGGGTTCTGAGTGATTCAGAGTAGAAGTTTAAGTGCTCTAAGAGGGTATTTAAACTGCTGTGTCGTAAACCATAAAACCTGTTGTTTCTTTTTAATGTGGTAATTTGCAAGCGACTGTCTTGTCTTGTAATACCACTTGAGTCTTTGTAGTGGAAAGGAGCCGCGGCTGTACCAGGGGGCTGCACCTTTACTCACAGCACTGTATGGTAATATACTGCACCCTATTGATTTAAAGTGTAAAATATGAAATGCTAGCTTGGCTCCCAATCGGAAGGAATGAGCCAAAAATTAGCTTTCTGCAATCATATTTGATGTTCTACTATGTTGTATAAGCATTAGCATTGGTTTTTAGTCTCATTGTAGTGCTAACTGGGCATTTTAGCAACATAATCGAGCATTAGCATGAGTTAATTTGGCTTTTTTGTAAACACGGCTAGGTCCTTTGACGGTTCGGAAAGTAAATATGTGTTAGTTAAACCTTATTTTGGCGCTATGCTCACTTTAGCATCCAGAGCTTAGCGTACTCTCAGTGGGCCCTAGCGGCGGCTAGCAGCTAGTTAGCATTCATGGTTAGCAGAATCTGTGTGTTAGCTGTGTGTTAGCCTATAGACTGTGTTGAAGAAGGTGTTACTTGGGTTGTTTAACCGCATTGATGCAGGCAGGTGACAGGTGGGTCATCACACAAGTCATCACAGCAAGTTAGCATGTCTATTACTGCCTGTCATTTGACCCCGAGATGAATGGCGATTGTGACCTTTCCCACTGAAGACATATTAGCTGCTGTTAGCAGTTTTTTTGTCCCATGAGAGAGGGGTAACTCCCAATTGACGAAGTGACAGATTAAGTTGTCACTCACAGAAAGAACAACAGCGTTGGCTCGATTGACTTTACTGCGTGCCTCTCCTTTGTGTTAATCTCGGAACAAATTATCTCCACATGCACAAAACCTCCATCCGAAGTCAACCATGCTGTCAGTAAGGAGTGCGCTTGATTGGCTTTGTACTGCCTTTGGTATTCTGAGAGCAGAGATCAAGATGCAGCATTAATCTATAATCTATAAATGCTCAGGTGTTGGGAATTTATAGACCAAAGAGCTCTTTGGTCTAATTCTGAAAGGGCATCTGTGCATTCTTTCGTTGCCAGGCTCTCCAGACAATCGAGAGATACCTGGAAGCTCTTCAAAGACCTTTATTTCATCTGTCATCATCACGCTCGCACGTGCTCTCACGCCAATTGATCCCAGGAAACAAAGTACTTTCCTCCATGTTTGTGCGTGCACACACATGCACAAACATGGGGAATCTAATTTATTGAATCCGAGTGCCTGTCTCCTCTCAATCACATCAGCCATTCTGTGGCGGTGCACAGCAGCATGATGCCCATCTGGTGCCGAATCACTGCTGACTTTGACTGTCCTCAACAAGACGACAGGCGACTGTCGCTAAATCCGCCGCTTCCCTAAACATGTTCTAACGATCAAATGCAAAGCGTCGATGTAAAGATGCTAAATTGGACTAAACCCAGGTGTCAGTCAGAGAGATTGGCATTATATACGGCGATGTTCTCGGCATGCTGCGCGTCTTGCAAGCAGCTGAGGACTGACAGAATCGTGTGAATAAAAGCCTGTTCTGTAGGCGGATCACTGACCTGGTGTAGACGCCGTTCTTCCTGCAGAACGAGTTCTTCACGGACAGACGTCGGTTGTTGAGCTCCAGCGCGGGGAAACGGCCTTCGTCCAGGCTCACCATGTCTCCGTGGGTCAGGGCGTTGCAGTTGGAGTTGTTACCTGGACACACGTACAGAGACACTGTGTGACCACAGGCCGGACGGACAGGTCGGTTAGTGGCTGGAGGGATGAACTGCCTTCACCAAAGACTTGATCAGCGAGTGAAGGAGAGTAATATTACTAATTAAAGAAGGAATAAGTGAGGGATAATAATGCTCTTATACGAACATGGATGGGTGCAGCGTCAAGTCTCAAAACCCTGAGGTGTAGTCTGAGTCTCCATAAGCAGATTTCAAGACAGCTGCATGATGTTCACGTCTCTAAAAGACGCGTTTAATACAAGCTGTGGTTTTAATTCACAGTCCTGATAAACATTAAAGGCGCGTTTGCAATGCAAGGTCTCTCCGGCGCCGTCTAATTTATCACTTTTCAGGACATTAGCTAGTCAAGTTGAGTATGCAGGGAATCGAGAGTCAGTGATGTCAAGTCAAGGCTTCACTCGAGTTCTACTTGAGCGTTTAGTTCTTCAAAGATGAGGAATTTGACATCGAGGTAGGAAGGAGAGATAGAGAGACGTCCGTCAGTAGAGGTATGCTTAACACGGCATTGGAAAAAAAAGTCCCAATGACAAAGCAATTGACTGTAAGTACTTAATGCAAATAGTATATGCAAACTTCAGACTACATGACTGCGCCTCACGGCGTCGACACTCCAACGACCGTGAATCTAAGCGTCCCCCTCCTGAGGGATCAACCCTATGAATCGAGGGTGACAACCTTATGTGGCTCTGTATCTGATGACTATTTGGAGAGACCATGTTACAGGGTTATGGAAATATAGGAAATATTGGGTACCACGGCGAGGCCAGGCCCTCCGCGGTCGCTCCATGACTACCTCAGGTCAATCAGTGGTTACACAAACACTGGTCCGGTGGCCTGAGCTAAATTCCTACACGGGGTATATTGAGCTTTGAGAGCGCCTTTGTGTTGGAGGGAGAAGGAACCTCTTGTTTTCCCTCTGTCAGTCAGAAAGATGGGCACTGACCCGCAGGGACCCCCCCTCCCCCCTCCCACTCCCCGGCCTGGCAGCTAAACAGACGTGGCAGAAGTGCTGAGCCGAGTGAAATACCCGCTGATGTCAGAGCTGCACCGAAATGTATCGCTCCCCTACATCTCCCCTTCTTCTTCCCCAGTCGATTTCCCCATTCGCTCCAAATCAGTGCAACCTGAGGCAGCTGTGAAGTTAACTCACTTCACAGCAGATCAATAACTGACCTCACGGTTTGTTACTGACTTACAAGAAAGAAAAGTCACCGGGGTTTCCGTCCCGCCGCGCCGCCGCGTTAGAAGCAAGCGCCGCGTGGGCTTCAATCGACTCTATCCACTCACCTGATTCCGACTTCTTGGCGTACTTCTTGCTTTGTCCTCTGATAATGAGGATGAAAACCAGCAGCAGGATGAAAATGAGGCCCACCAGGGCCACCACGACCAGGAACCACCACTCCTCGTAGAAAGGTGCAACCTTTTGAGCTGGATACATCACAAATCATTATGTTTGTACATCTCAATGCCGCAAATCTCCGTCTAATAATTCATATAATTAATATATGTAAAAAGCTCACCAGATATAGAAGGAGAGGGCAGACTCGGGGAGCCATAGCCGTAGTCGTTCACCCCAATTACCCGGAAGTCATAGCTGACCCCTTGCTTCAGTATATCCATGCTGAATGTGTGTGATGTCACTTCCTTTGGGATGTCCTTTATAAGGATGTCCCACAATCCCTCATCTGTAATGCAGATAGAGTTGATCACTGACCACATTATGAAACAAGGGAGGATTCTGCATGTGGGACACAATCTGTGTCCATCTGTGCATGCACATGTCTGTCACTCCATATTGTTCTTCTTGTCTTTTCCTCAGAGACAGTCAGTTACAAACCAGCAAAATATACCACTCAGTCCCTTTTTGTGCCTATTGATGTGCCTTGTTCTGTTTGTGCATTTGTATTGTAACTGAAAAAGACTACACAATCGATCCATTTCACAGCTCCTGCTAAAGCTGCAGCAGCTAAACAAACATCATAAATAGCATTGCAGCCGTATATTTCGAACAAATAACTGTTAGACGACAGACTGCTTGCTGTTGAAATCACGCCAGAGACTAATCAATTACACAAACTTCAATGTAAGTTTGACTCTTTAACATCGGCTGCACACACATAAGCAAACCCGTCTGTCATGCTGCTGCACAGACAAACACAAGCCATTGAGTTATATGATCCTGCAGGGGGGTTATGGTCCTTAACATATGGGTGACAGAAGAAGGGGTCATCATCCCTCAGGCAATAACATAACCTTCTCATTATCGTCAACAGCGCTGCAGGAAACAAAAATATATCACCAGGTGTCCTCCCCCCTACGTTTATAAGACTTAAAAGTGGTGAAACACAGCCCTCCCTTAGAGTCATCCACCCATCCATCACCCTCTTAACCCGGCCAGGGACTGTCAGTCACAAGTGAAACTGGACACCAATTGTCTCAATTGCAGAGGCATGATCAATAAGCTATTAAAATGCTGGGTGACACCGACTTGTGGGGCAGCAGATGCTGACACTTCGCACCACTTTCCTTCAGCAAACTCCCAAGAAAGCCTGGCATAAGGCTGGGTTTACAAATTCATGAGAAAGCGAGGATGTTTTTGTCGTTCGGCTGTTGCACCCACCGGAGGGTCTGGCCTCGATTACGTAGCGCGTGATGGGAGCACGTCCTGGGTCCCCGCTGGTCCAGTGGATAGTCAGGGCCGAACCATAGCGAGTGATAAAGGGCTCTCCTGGAGATCCCGGGGCTCCTGGGGAAGAAGTATTTAAACATTAGAAAAAGAAGATTTAAATGGCATTGGCATATAAAAAAAAAACATCACCGCCACTACCTTCTCCCGGGCCGGTGGTGATGTTGGCCTCCACCTCGGGCCCGTAGATGAAGGTCTTGGCCCGGATGCGAAAGTTGTAAGTGATCCCGTCCGCCAGGTCTTTGAGCTTCAACCAGAGGGGACCACTCCCCTTCACGTCCACCATCACTGTCTTACTGACTCCTGGGGGGGAGGGGGAGTGAAGACAGTCGGCACAGGCCACTGAGGAGTCTAGACAAACACCACAGTCAGAGCAGGTCTTACACGGGCCAGGCGACGTGGGAGTACACTCAGCACAGCCGGTAACACAAAGTCATGGGATTAGTACAGAGGGTGAGTTACCAGGAATGGCAACGCCGGTAGCAACGTATGATTTGTGATGACAATTTTACAGAGGCATATTAGCTTGTGACGGTTAGCTTGTAGGTCAAGACAAATACAGCCATTTACAGCGGGGTGTTTACCGTCTACAGGTGTGCAGGGCTCATAGACCAGACGATAGCCCTCAATGATGCCATTAGGGAAGGTGGGCTCGCCCCAAGACACGTTGACTGAGGTGGTGGTCAACTCACTGAAGTGGATGAAACTGGGAGCACTGGGAGCTGAAATGCAGGAAGCGTGCATGAGTAAAGGTTGATATACTTAAGTGTGCATGAGGGATTTGAATGTAAATTGTTGCACATGTAAACCTACGAGATACTTTTTCTTCCTTGTTTTTAGTCTGCAAGTATTCATGTGCAGGTCAAACTGGGACTGCTGTTCTTAAAGCTGCTGGACCACAACTCCTCCTATTAAAATTGTTGGCGCTGCAGCTTTGCAGCTGGATGATACTGGTTACAGCTGGTGTCTGGTGCTTTGCATGAGTGAGCGTGTGTTCACTTGTTGAACTCCCCTTGATTAGCTCGACGCTACACTCTACACTGCCGCACAGATTAAAAAGGGCCGAGAACACCACTTCAAAAATGCAATCTGACCCCGGTGATACTAATTCACCGCCACCACGACCAGCCTCACTCGGCCTAAAGGCCCAATTTTAGAGTCAGCTGAACTTGTGACACCACTGCCGGGAACAGAGTCGCGCCTGTTGTCTTTAAATTTGTCGAGCAGGAGTTGAGACGCTTGCAAGGCACAAAGCCCCTTTGTCTGCTGAAAAGATGGGATAACTATCTGAACAGTGTTGCTGCCCGCCCGTCCGCCCCCCCCCTCCCGTCTTGTCATCTGCTTCCTTTTCTCATGAAACCAAGAAGCAGTGGGCCAGGAAACTTTTCTGCGAAATGCTTTCCACAGAAAAAAAAAGTGTTAAAACTCTTTAAGAAGAAAATGACTATCTTTCGGCAACATAGCCCGTCGTTAGACCGAAGCCTTGTTCATCAACTCTTCAGTCACATGGGAGACCCAGAGGACGATTTCACAGCGTGGCAGCTGATTAGAAACGTATGCTCAGTGTGCGCTTCCGCTGACATTGTTTTGGTTTGCTGACAGCAGCTATTAGCATCATTTTCACATTAACTTCTTCCCCCATTGTTGACTCATCCCCATTTGGAACTAACATCATCGCCACAAGCACATTAATATGTCAAATGACTGAACGTGGTTGGACATGTTTTAAATTGTTGTGCTTGTTGTCCCATTAACTTATCACGTTTCAGCTTGTATTGTCAGTGTCTCTCCTTTAATTCATTAGATAGAATTCAGACATAGTGATTATTCCGGTACCTGCTTGCTGAGTGCGTCCACGCGTCGGGGAGCTGCGGGGTCCATCCCCAGCAGCGTTGAAGGGCGCTACACTGATCATGTAGGTGGTGTAGCCGGTCAGGTTCTTCAGCTTCACCCCTCCTTCGGGCATGAACAGAGTCCTCAGACGCTCCGTCTCATTCTTGCGCTGGAACTCCCAGAAGTAAACCTACGTGGAATAACAAAGCCATGAATGAATATCGATGTGAGATGCTGTGCAGGGGATATAAAACATTTGTAATGCAACTTCTGCCCATCCAATGTCAATGCTGTCTGGTTTTATTCTCTCATTGTAAGCATTAGGAATCACAAACAGAAGGAATTGATGCATTTTGCACACATGGGCCCATAAAACGTTTAGCTCCTGGATCCAATAATGTACAGGCAGCTGAAAATGTGAGCGTCAGCCCGACCTTGTAGCCCTGGATGTCTCCGTTCTGAGCGTCCACAGGAGGAGGGTCCCACGTCACGTCCAGCTGGGTGGCTGTCGCAGACTGAATGGCCACAGTCTGGGGCGGGGCTGTCGGCACTGTCGAAGGCCATCACACATATTAATAATGTCATTATCTGAATGATACGCATTCACGGCGCGGACTGTTGAGGATTAATTACACCTGGAATCTTGGCGTGCTTCTGCAGGAGATCACATAACTGCAAGGGGCTGCCCGGAGCAGCTGCTTTATCTCCTTTAAATATAGTCAAATAATGTTGACAGTGCCGACATGCACAAACGTACCTGCCTCTCCCACAAACACCTCCTGCGGCGGGCTGGTTGGCCCCTCGCCTACAGCGTTGTATACGCTCATGCGGATCTCATAGCGCTTGTGTTTACTCAGCTCTGTGGTTAGAGGTGGAAAATGAGGAATGTGACGTTAAGAATTAGAACATTCCAGTGTAAGCTATTACTTTCTAACTGGAACTCTATATTCCCCATCTGCGGTTGTCTCTGTCAATGCTTTATTATTATCCAATGAGGAGATCAGTTTACCGACATCTTCCATTTGACCTCTAACCTCACATCTCTGCACCTTCCTGAAGACACCCAAAATAATCAGTGGGTACGGTCAGGGGCCATGACCCCCCACTGACTTCCAAACAATGAACAATGATATGAGATCCTGTCATATTCACTCATTCTTTAGAGAAGTAAAAGTACTAATACAGTTGGCTAGTCTGAACAACTTCATATACAGTTAACTAGTTTGAAATACTTTATATAACATTAGCTTGTTTGAACTACTTTATATACAGTTAGCTAGTTGAACAACTTTATATACAACTAGCTAGTTTAACTAATTTGTATAGTTAGCTAGTTTAACTACTTTATATACAGCTAGCTAGTTGAATTACTTTAAATAAAGTTAGCTAGTTGAACTACTTTATATACAGTTAGCTAGTTTAAATACTTTCTATACAGCTAGCTAGTTTAACTACTCTATATATACAGTTAGCTAGCTGAAATACTTTCTATACAGCTAGCTAGTTGAACTACTTTATATACAGTTAGCTAGTTGAACTACTTTATATACAGTTAGCTAGTTTAAAAACTGTATATACAGTTAGCTAGTTGAACTACTTTATATACAGTTAGCTAGTTGAACTACTTTATATACAGTTAGCTAGTTGAACTACTTTATATACAGTTAGCTAGTTGAACTACTTTATATACAGTTAGCTAGTTGAACTACTTTATATGCATTTACCTGGTTTAACAAAACATATTTCTCATTTTACCTAGTGCATACAGGTTCATATTCTTATTATCTTTTTCTCTGAACTTTGTTTTCTAGTGAGATATTGCATTATTAAACATTTATTTTAATATAAACACATGTAATTTTGTAGTTCTAAATCGTGTCATGTATAAACCGAATGGTGTTCTGGTACAAGTTGTCCTAGTATCTTTGTGTACGGAGTACTTCCAGTAGCCTCAGTAGAAGTGTTTGAACATGCCATGTAAATCTAAATAATAGGGGTAATCTTCTAGTCAATCTGTGTTTCCTCTATCTATACAAGGCAGTGGGGCAGTCTGATGAGTTTACAGGTTGAATCATGGTGTTGTTTTGTGAAACAGACATAACAAAACTTACTGTTCAGCTCGAACTGGGTCAGAGTTGAATCACTCAGATTCTGGATGCTGTAAGGGGCTGCGGTGCGACAGGGAGACAGAAAGTGAATTTAAATGCAAAATGAAAAGGGAGGCGGTGGAAACAATTGACTTATACTGTCAATGTTTTTCTTTGCTGCGAAAGGGAAAAAAAACACTATCACAGTGATCATAGCTCAGAGTGAGCCGCAAAATAACTGGATGGCAGTAAAATTATAGGCCAAGTTACACAGAGCGTCTCCTCAGTGAGCGTAATAATAGCCTGCAGCTTATAGGTACTGATCACAAGATGAAATGTTTTGCTGGAAAGTGTTAAGACCAGTAAGGAGATCTTAATAGCAACAAACATGTCTTTAAAGGTTTGCCTCTGATGGAAATAAAAGGAAGTGAAGAAAATGCATCGGAGTTATGAAAATATATGATTTACATGGGCGGCTGTGGGAGTGTTTGAACGTTTGTTGTCATTTAAACAGCATTTATTCCTCACCAGTGAGGTCAGCCCAGGATGACATACTGTTGATGGCATGAACAGAGAAACTGCGGAGACGGTCGTACAGCAGCTCCCGGTACCGGATCCGAAATCCCAGTAAGATGCCATTTATCCTCTCCTCAGAGGGAGGCTATGGGGGGGGGAAGATAAAGTCCAGTGCAGCTTAAGAATACAGGTTTAAATAAGGACACGTGAAATGCAAACACAGTCAAATTCCACTTGTTTTCTGCCCCGCCATCACCGGAGAGACGTACAGTAATTGAGATGCATAGACAGAAAAAAAAAAACTTCCCTCAGACTGAGCTCATCCGAGGGTGAGTCAGAGGCAGAAAATCCCCCATGGATGAACATGAGAGAGAAAACCCAGAGGGCAGAAGCAGAGAGAGAAAACAAGTACCTCCCAGTCCTTATTAACTCTACGGGTGCTCTCCATAAAAAGCCAAATTGTGGTTTTGCACCTCCTGTTTTCCCCTTTACGATCTGTTAATTCAGGTGTGACTGTGTGAGAGAAAGTTTTAGAGAGTCTGTACGTGCAGGCCTACCTTGTATATCTCTCCTTAGAGGCCACAGAGTTTATTTAACAATTAAACAAACTGTAGAAGACGCACTGTCTTTCTCACCTGCCAGCGGATCAGCACTGATGTGGTCGTGTGCGGCGTGACGGACAGAATAACGGGTGCTTCGTCAGGCGCTGAGGCGACAAAAAGCAAGTTAAATTAGCTAAATTGACCTGAAAATGTGCACCGATTTATATCCCTGTGCAGTGGCATTCATGGTGCACGGACACACAAACCTGAAAACAGAACAGACACTCACAGATGAGTCAAAAATAGCAGCTATAAAATCAGCGGAGGGAACATTCGCTTAAGTTGGTTATGGCAACACTGAGCAGGTCTCTTAGTAACAGCAGCTCGTGAGAACATGACATCACCTGATGTCTTTGCCAGTCGACTTCAAAAAGTCATCTTATTCACTACTACTTGAGCGCCGTTCATCATGAGGATTAAATTATCCATTTAGCATTAGCATTACGGCTGTGGAGGTTCTATCTGTGATTTCATGCATTCTTTGCATGCAGGAAAACTATCCAATGCTTGGTCGCAGAAAGCTGGAGCCAATCACAGCTGACATAGGTCCTCTAGGCGGGGTTCACCCTGGACTGGTCGCCAGTCAGTCACAGGGCGGACACATAGCGAATGACACTTGCATTAACACCTGTGGATAATTAAGAGTTCCAATTAACCTAACTGTGTGTTCGTGGGTCTGTGGAAGAAAACCGGAGTACCTTGAGGAAACCCACA
>CAAKHC010014029.1:60952-77190 GCA_901007825.1 Macroramphosus scolopax | reverse complement strand
GAAAATCCTGAGTAAAAAAAAAGACCCTTTAGTACCTTAGATGTGTTTCACTGTAAGACGAAAACTCTGATGATCCCTTTAAGTTAAACTACATCATTCTTGTTTAAGCAACTTGTAACAGCCCACCCTTCTCCTTCAGGATCGAGCATGAGAGAGAGCTCAGTAAGCAGCAGACCAGACAGGAAGTGCTGCTGGCGAAAAGGGACGGAGAGCTCAAACATGGTGGCCACACCCTGGTCCTGCACCATACTGGAAAACGCTGAACTCTATGAAGACAAAATCGAAAGTGAGAGTGAACAGAGTTATATATAGATAAGGAAATAACAAGAGATCAAATCAAACTAAGCGACTTTAGGTTTTAACCAAAAGGGCAAAATGCCACAGCAATGATCTGAACTGTTATTTTAAATCAAATACAGACTTTTAGTTGAATTGCATTTTTCTGTTGGCTCCAGTACCTGCGAGGTGGTGGAGGAGGTGGAGGGTGACGGGGAGGCCGGAGGGCTGAGAGTTGAGCAGGGCAGGTTTAGAATAACGTAGTGCTCATGACTGCAGACGATACGGGTGAAGTCCATCCTCAAAGCGTTCAGAGAACTTGGGTTCTGTGTCGTGTGAAGCTTGTTGGCAATCTAACACACAAGTTTGTTTGACAACGTAAGAGTAATGATAAGGTATGTGGGTGTGATGGTACTGAAAGAGAACATGGGGAGGGAAACAGGCACCTGTTTGTAGTAGGAGCGGATGAGGTTGAACACAAAGCCCCGGTCCATGAGAGACAGCAGGTCATTCAGGAAGAAGGCCAGACTGCTATTTAACCTCTCCACAAGCTCCACATCCTGTGAGGGTGAGAGGTTGTCGTGAGGAGACAGATGGAGAGACGGGGGGACATAAATAAAACATATGATATTGAAAATGAAACTGTGTTGCAGCTGAATGTTTTTTAACAAAGTGCATCTTTGTATTTGACTTGGCTTTTTTCAGGAGTTTTGTCAATATTCCTCTGATTTAAAACAAACAGACTTTCAGCAGTCCGTTGTTTGCGGTGTAACATTGTGGGCTCTGGTACCTTGTGGTGTCGGCTGGCAATGTCGGCACTGATGGCACACACAAGCGCAGCAATGTCGTCCACAAAGCGGTCCGGGAAACGCTGACGCCTGGCAGCATCTAATTTCGAGGTCAGGAACAAGTGATGGGCCATGCTCTTCGTCTGGATGAGAGTGGCCAACAGGAGAAACGTGGTGAAAACGTTGCCTTTCATGCTGTAATAATACATTCCATGTGTTTTGACTCCTCAGATTAGACCCTTTACAACGTGGTGTAAAAGTGATGAACATTCACAAACCACGAGCTGGAAGAAGAACCAGGCCTGCTGCAGCGCCGCCTCTCTCACTGTGCTGGTGCTGACAACCCACTGCAACGCCAGCTCCTCGTGGAGCAGCTGGACAGGAACCACACACAGCGTGTTAGCGAACGTTTGGATACGACTTCAGAAAGTAGATGAAGATTGAAGGAATTTTTGTTGGTTTGTTTTCAGATTTGGTTTGTAGGATAACAGTGCTGTTTGAACAAACTGAAAGCTTTATTAAAACTAATGAATTAACACAGAGGAGGACACTGTATAAAATTGATTCTATATATTTAACATATATAGACATAATTGTTAGAATGTAGTGAATGATAATGATTGTTAATAATAATAATACAAGTTGATGAATGTTACAACATCAGATTTGTTAGTTTTGTTACAGTGAATGCCAGTTTTACCTTCCTGGTAATCTGCCTTGTCGGGACTGAAAAAGAGGCCACGCTGTCCAGAAAGGCAGACATGCGATTGCAGCTGCGGTCTTTTGTCTAACACGGAGTGATGTTGAGTTGAACACACAGAGATGAGGACAAAGTGATGTGAAAATGGACGAATGGAAATGGATGGGTAGCCAGAGAAGCCTCTCTAATGAGTGTACGGCCGAGAGGCAGAGATAATCCACTCAAACACAGCAGATATGGGCTGTTATGCGGCAGCGGGAGGATGAATCAACAAGGTGAAGTCGCGGATAAAAGGTTATGCCGGGTAGGACGAGGCAAGAAGAATGATATGCAGACAGTAGCAGAGATGCAACCCTGGAGAAGAGAGGTGGGAGACGACCGCTGAGACGTCATCACATGTGGTTCAGGTTTAGAGCTGCACGGTAAATCAAAGTAAGACCACAATCTTGATTCAGAACTCAGTGCGATCTCAGTTTAATGTGTTGGATTCTGCCTTGTTTGCCAGGTCAAGAACACCCAGTGGTGCAGAAGAACAACATACATCTAAACACCCCAGTGGGTTCATTGCAGTTCATGTAGTGATGTTTGAGCTGCGGTGTCTCTAAGAGTTCTGGGAGAGCGTGATCTTAAATCTTGTATCGTGCAGCTCTATTTGGATGGAGGTAGTGAGGAGGTGAAGAGGCAGAGGAGGAGGGACTTAGCACCTGCTTCAGCTCGCAGCTGGAGTTGGGGTTCCGGCGTAGCACAGATCTGGAGCCCCCGGGGGCATAAGCAGAGTTTACCCAGGAGTGGGAGCGGTCAATGCCCTGCCACAAGTCACCGCAAACACACACAGACACACACACAAAGCAGCGAGAGGCAAGGACAGAGTGAGTCATTACCATAAAGGTGAAGACTGGGGAGAAAGAGATCAAGTATAGAAAAGTGAGGCTGGAACTAGAAGAGAAAGCAGGAGAGGGGAAGACAAAGGAAGAACTGAAGGTTCTATAAAAAACACAAGAAGCAGGAAGCACAAGTGCATCATTGACGTAAGCAACATCATCAATCAGTCAGATTTCTTATTGAATCTGCTGGGAAGAGTTGAAACAAAGCAGAGTAGCAACATCATTACAGCAAAATAAACCTCAAACAGATGGAAACATGTCACACAGGGTAGCACAATAATAGGACTTGATCCTTTTCTGATATCAGTTCCGTTAATCTAAACAAGTTTTGACAACATAGAGACTCATTATCTAACAACATTACCCATTTGATACAAGACTAAATCAAACATCATTCAGAAAGTGAAATCAATGTACAAACTAACTGTATTCAACCTCGTTAAAGACATAAAACATCCAGAACTTGAACAAACACTAACTTCTGCAACAGTTATAGAGTAAATGTAAATACATCATCTGACCAAATCAAGGTACAACTCACCTTGGTGCCGATGATCCGCTGCACCTCTTCATCAGGAGACACTGGTGTGCTGGCCAGGTCAGGGTTGGAGTTGCTGATACTCTTAGAGCGAGACAGGAGCAGGCTGCTCGGGCGGGCCGTGGCTCTCGACAAGGTAGCGGACAGCACAGGCAGCTCATAGGGCTGGGAGCCTGCAGCCCGTGGGGGTGGAGGGACATGTTACTTGGGGGAAATTGTCCACCATGTGTAACATCAAATGACTTCCGTTCTATTTCTGTTGCTCAGTTTATTAAAACCTGGTAATTCACCTGTCATGGGAATAGCCGGTTCGGCAGTGGGCAGGCGGAAGCAGTAATGGATGTAGGATGCCAGCAGGTTGTTGCGTCCGTGCTGGTCCTGGTTACCTTCCAGATTCTTGTGGATCTGGTTGACCAACAAAGCCATAGCCTCGAAGGCAGCCCGGCCCAGGTTCACTGTAGACATATAAAGAAGGTCGTGAGGTCAAACCTCAAATCATGCACCGTAGAATAAAAGATGCAGGATTGTTGATGATTCAGGAATGAGTAGCTCCATCTACCAGGCATGCTCACCAATTTGTCCGGCAATAACCGGCGGGTAGACGATGAGCTGGATGAGTTTGTTGAGCAGTTGGTGCAGAAACCTGACACAGGTGTCCAGCAGAGCCCCTTTCAGTGCGGACATGCTCGCCTTCAGCTCCCCCTCCATGTTTGCCTCAGTAATGATGACGTCCTTCAGGCGGAAGGGGAAGGAGTACTCCTCCAGCACATACACTAAAGTGAAGAACTTATCCAGGTGGGGGTCCTAAAGGTGCAATCACAAGAAACATCTAAGAAAGAATCGACAGCCTCTTATTTTCCCACAGTAACTTGTCCTCAGGTTACAAGCACACACTGCTCAGTTGATGTAGAGATAATATGAACTAGTGTATAGTGATGATGGAGACAAAAACTAATGTGTTGGTAATATGATGACTTTAGAAGTAGCTGGTTGAGGTGAAATGTCTTAAAGAAACATACGTCATACATCTAGATACACTATGACCTGGATGACTGAGAACCTTCATATTCAACTACCAGAACTTCTTTACTGACACTTAATTAATTTCAATAAGAGTTTAAAAGAGGTGGGAAGAACAAAACGTAAAGATAAGCAGACAACTTAGCATAAAACGTGTATCTGTGTACCTGTGTGTGAACTGAGGAGGCCGCCGTCACCTCGACACTGAAAACTCCTTTGTGATTATCCACCCACTTCATGCCTGGCAGCTGAACCTGTCACAGTAACATCCAGCTCATTCAGCACACAGTCACATCAAACAGAATCGGGGGATGGCAGGCAAACTGATCTTCACACAAGCTCTTTAAACACACTCACATCAGGGGTGAGCACAGAGTAGCTGGGTGGAGGCTTTTCCACTGAGACGGGCAAACTGAAGGAGCCAGTGCGCAGCCGGCCATGCTGCATGAGAGGGATCCACTGCGAGCACAAAGAGAAACACAATATTTAACCGATGGCAAGACAACAGAAGGACCTATCAAACAAAGGGAGTGTGTGGGTGAAGGTATTCAATAAAGTGTGTTCTCACAGTGTAGCCCACAGGAGTCTCCAGGGGAGTGTTCTGCTTGGGTTGGCAGCTGATGTGGTAAAAGGTGAACAGCAGATGGTGGTTGTCTGTCAGATTGGCAGGAATCTTCATCTTCATCTCCTCGTAGAACTCAGGAGACCTTAATGGCAAGAGTTAAATACAGTATTTAGAGAGGGCACTCTGGCAGAGGAGAAGTCGGATGGAATTCAGAGGGGATTCAACAAGGAGGCGTGCAGGTAACAAGCCTTACTTGTTGTGGTAGATGACGGGGGTGTATGCCTCTTTTATGAACTCAGCACAACTAGACTTCCCAAAGATGACCTGGTAGAATAGACAACATCAGCATAGTTATTCTGACAGAACCATTCAACTAAGTCCATGTCAACTTATGTTCAGGTCAATTTAGATTCACGTGGCAATTTATTAGGTACAGCGTAGCAGATTTTGGATGGAGTATCAGTTGCTCACCAAATATAACTTGCTTTTATCATACTCGTGATGCTGAACAGACAAACCACGTTAAAGAAAATCATTCTTCCAAGAACACGTTCAGTATTTTACTGCCCCAAGCTGTTCTTTCTTCCTGGGTTTCGTTCCCCTGAGAGCATCGCAGTCACTTAATTGATGACCGTGACTCACCGGCAAAGCTTGACTTGGGTCCTCTCCGGCCATGAACTGAACTTTCACTGCGATGTTCCTCACGGAGCCCTGACGACTGTTGAAATTCAGGCTTTGTGGATAAACATAGAGCAGATTCCTGACAAGCAAAATGATGAAAGGCAGAGAAGGAGAGAGAGAGAGAGAGATGGGCAGAATTAAAAAACCAAACACGGTACAGCCAAGAGGGACTTCAGCCTAGTTTCTTCTGTCCACAGAAGACGTGTTGACCATTTTGCATTCATTTTACAAAACAGAAAAGAGCATTGCTTGGTTTTAAATCGTATTTAAACGACCAACCAGTTTCATAATATATTAGTTGTTGAGGGGCTTGTTAAGGTGTCAATACACACATGATTCTTAAGGGATGTAAATTACATTCGTATTCGTAACTGATAATGAGAGCTGTGTGCTAACATGGGAGGAATGTGACCCAGCGCTGGATCTGCTTGGTGAAAGTGACCTTAACCCCGATCCAAGGCAAACATCAGAGGTAACTATTGCTCACATTTTGAAACAGCTGATTGCATCTGAAGGGGTTAAACTTCAAGGAATGGCCCAACGTAAACCTGTGATCGAACCACAGCTGAGCTAATGTTTGACCACGGTATTGCACGTACAGATCCGATATAAGGCTCACCAGCCAGCCTCCAGATTCATCTGTTGGGATGCGAGCTGCAGCACAGTAGCGGTAGACAAATACAGATTTTAGAGCATCACTTTCGAATACATTACAATACATCGGACAAACTCTCTTCTGCACTGTAGAAGAAATCACGATTTGACCAAACTGAGTTTGCAAGCGATTATCAAGATGATGTGGGGTCTGTGTTATCTTTGTTTGGCCTGGGCTCTCAGAGCAGTGCAGGCAGGCCCAATCAGGAGGACCAGTAAGACGGACGACAAGGCTGCTCCACAGGACGAAGTCAACGTGCTCATGTTCGGTGTCGTTCAGTTCAGCGAATCCCTTAACTACGTTTATGAAACCACTGAGGCAAAGATAGCCAAAATCAGCCAGACCTTGAGCAGCCGTGAGGATACGCTCAGACAGCTGGGGGAGCAGACGGAGCAGGCTGCGGAAGTGGAGAATCAGATAAAGGGAGTGATACGGTTGCTACAGGTAAGAAAACACACAAATATGTAAATATTAGATGGCCGTGGAACGTTTTTGTCATTCCAGAAGAGATGACAATAGATGATTATAATCAGAAGGATGTTCTAAAGGCACAACACGCAGAAAGATCAAGGAAGTACGCCAAGTATCCAAAATCCCCATCAGATTGGGCTTCTGCATTTCTCTGCTCTCAGGGAGAAAAACAGCTGAACAGACATAACATCCACAATCCTCACATATGTATATAGTTAAATCTAACCTTTTAATCTTGGATAAGAGAGAGCCATTAGAAAGCTGCATGTTACACTGTGGGGCCAGCAGCTGTCAGCTACACTGGAATCATTGGTGGAGGAAGGGATTTGTCTTTGTGACTGGTATTATCAAGATGATCTGCAGTCTGTGCTATCTCTGCTTGGGATTAATCTTTGCGGATGCTCTTCTGACAGGCTCAGATGGCCAAGCGGCAGACTCAGACCAAGAGGACGAAAGACCGGCTCGTCCAGATAGAGAAGCAAGAGGTGGAGCTTCGGGCAAAAGTGAAGAGGTTGGAGATGTACATCAACAACACATTCCTCGGCATCAAAGAGCTACAGGTAACATGAAGCTTGAATCTTTCCCACAGTAATGCAGAGAGCTAACAACCTGTAGTTGAAGATCTGTCATCACACTGTCACACCAGCAAGCCAACATTCACTCTAATTGATAAACAGGCCCTAGGTAGCTTCATATTAGTGGACTAGACACTGATTTGTCACTTTTTTTTATACATGTTATCATACATGTTATTATATATATATGATGTTATTTTAGGAGAGAGCAGCCGAGAACTCCAACACATTGAAAGGTTTACAGCATTTGACCCAGTTCCAAAAACAGAATATTGCGACACACGATGATCAGCTGTCTGCATTGCAGGAGATGGTAAGTCATGTTCACATATGTGGCTGGTTTGCTGTCGGAGGTTTTATTCAGTAAATTTACCTTCTTAACTTTCTCTTCCAGAGTGAAGCTACGTAACGTCACTGAGGTCCTCCATCCGGCAGGTCCATCTACATCTCTGCACTGCAACTTAACTGCACTCCCTTCCAACTGTCTTACTTCTCATGCTCTGTGTTTTTGTCTGGACTTTGATGTACTTTGTAAGCATTTTCTTTTTAAAAAAGAGACATTAAAATTAAGTTATTTAATGATAAAAAAAATGATTTTATGATCCCACAGCACACACGAATATCTTGATATCAGTCAATCAAGTTTGTATTGTTTTTATATTTAACGAACATCAATAAAACACGTTTCAATTTGAAATTGAAAACCTTCAGTCGTCTTTCTTTTGAAGTGAAGCCCAAAAAAATGTTTAACTAACTAAGCTGAGCTGGATGAAGTGTAGGGAACTTGATCTATAAGTCAACTACAGCTTGTGTGTGTGTGTGCTTGATGGATGAACGTTCACCTGTAGGTGGTGTGCGGTGTGTACACGTAGCGAGCAGGGAACTCGAGCACATCTTTGGTTGGGCGAACACGGAGGTCCGGATAAGGTTTCACATGAAGCAGCTCTGGTGACAGGCAGTAATGAGGTGTGTCCGGGGCAGGAGAGATGTCAATCTTCAACTGGGCTGAGGCACAAAATAAGACACAGATCCTCATCAATAAACCTTTATAAATAATTCAGACAATATCACATACAAATATCAACTATGAGCCCATTTAAAGCTTTCCCTGGGTCCAGACCTTTACTGACACCAGCCACTAGGGGGCGACTGTGATCTTTTGGCTTCACCTTCAGTGAGCTCTCATGGAGTGTCTATATGTCCATGTCAACGCTAGTTTCAGGCAGATACGTAGATCTGCAGGACTTGGTTACGGAGTATCAAATCCCTCTACTCCATAGAAACCAGTTATAGTGGAGGAAAGTCGGACTGTGGATGGAGATGAAGTGTAACGACTTGACTGTTCTCTCACAACATCAGGCTGTTTTAATCTCACCTGTGACGGGTCTCAGCCTCCGCAGAACCGAGGACGGTCTGCGCATATCAGCCAGAAACTTGTAGAGATCTTCATCACTCAGTCTGTCCCCCTCCTTCGTTAAAGCAAAGGGAAAAGCAGAGTTTGTATTGGGACTGTGAACATCTCAAGAGTCCTAACTATCCAATAAACCTAAAATACAAACAATGACACAGCTACAATGTCAGATACTGATCAAAATATTTGTGCTTGAAGCGTTTGTGAAATTATTTGTTTTTAATCAAATTACTGGTTTGCAGTAATTTGTCTGACCTGTTTGAAGAAGTTGGTGACCGTCAGTGTTGCTGGACGAAAAGTGGCAAAGTTACACATGTCATCCCCGACACTCATCCGCTCCAAACCCTTTTTCTTTCTCTCATTCCAGGTTCCGTGGCCTTTTCGCTCTGGCAGGGAAAGGAATCATATCATATAACAGAGGCATATGCATAGTGTGTATTGCATGTAATGTATTTAAAGTAAATGATCGTTGACTGGGAGACCTTTGTGAGACCTTTGTGTTATGATTAATTGATCTGTGCTTGTGCACGTGTTAGGAGGATGTGATTGAAGTCCACAGTACCAGAGTCAGAGTCAGGGTCCGACCGATCCAGACCTCCCACACTGCTGACGATGTTGAGAAGGTGAATGGCTGTCCAGGCAAAAGGCATGCGGAAATAGCCAAGACGACTGCACGACTGCTCTGCCTGCATACGCAGTTTCTCCAGCTTCTCCTTGTGCTGCAGCGGGACATGAGATGTGTAATCGAAGAACTTAAAAGATACAGAAGGTCTTACAATATCTGCAATAGTCCATCAGGTGGACCTGCCAACATGGATGGTAAATATTGCAGCACCCAGACAGAATTGAGTAATTCCCGTGACTAAACAGTAAAAGTATCCCACGTGCATGCTGACTGCAGCTCTGCAAACGCTTACAACACAGTTTTGGCTCCGTTACCTTTGTGGAATCTGATTCCTTCATGATCATGTAGGGTTCACAGCATTCGCCAATGTCACCTTGTTGAAGAACTTTCTCAAGCTACAAGAGAAGCACACCAGAGTTAACGCATTAAAGTACACTTTTCTCTACAGTATTTGAGCCTCATTTTCATGGTGTAAATTTAACTGTAAGAAGCAATTAAAATGCTGAACATATGAGCTTGTGTAAGAGCCAGAAAGGAGTCTGCAGCAGTGAGTAAGTACATTTTGTGCAGCTCAGGGGGTTTCAGTACCTTAATGACTAAGAAGATATCAGCGGAAGGGTACGTGATGGAGAAAATGGCAGAACGGGCCAGCGTGGAAATGGCCATGTGAGGCGTGTGAGCTTTAAGCATCCCTTTCATCTGATCCGAGTTCAGGTCGAAGTAGAAGTTCTCAGAGATCTGTTGGCGAGAAGATTGAGATAAGCGGGAAACAGTGAAGGGAGTGGAAGGAAAGACGATGATAAAAATTGACGTCAGGGGATTCTAATTCAGTTTTGAGTCTGTGATGTCAGCCACAAGATCACTTAGAGCCTTCTGAGGCAGAGGAAATTCAATAAGTCAAGCATGAGCTCAGCATCATCTAAGTGCTTTTGCAGAATGAAAGTCATCGTATTAATGTAATTGTACCAATAAAGAAATGATCCACTATAATAAAAGAAAATACCTTTTTCTTTTCCTTGACATCATACAGGGCAAGTGTTCCAAATATTGGCTCGATTTCTATTTCAAACCTGAAAACATATGAAATGTAGCTCTTAAATATTGTTTCAAGTATTAAAAGTGAAGTTATGTCAGCTGTTTTCTTCTAAACTTTACTAACTTGAGAGATAGACACTTGACCATGATCCTCTGGCCAGAATGTTCCTTGGGCACCTCGGGGACGGAGCATCTTTCTACTGCTTCATCCTGCCAGAAAGTCATATACAAAACACACACACACACACCATCACATTTACATTGATGCCATGGCAACGTGGCAGCAGACCTGGCAATGATGTGTACACAGAGAGAGAAAGGACTGAGCAGGAAGAGGAGAACACAGAGAAAAGAAAAGCAAACAGTTCCCAGGAAATTGTCTGGGTTTTCCAGACATTATGAACTTCACTTTATGGGAACAATAAATAATGTTACTCTGAGCTCAAGTTATAATATGAACATTTGATCCAGACTGTTCTACTGGTCGCAGTTTGTCTTCTTCTCATTTTCTGTTGATAAAAATGTTATATAATTCCCAAATGTGCACCCTTGAGTTGTTGAGACAGTTTATCGCTGCAAATGCTGACAACTAATATGAACTCGTTCCAAAACAAACCTGTTGCCTCACTCATCCTGTGTGCAATATTTCCAAAATTTCCCAATATTTAAGGGTGCCTATTTCTATAAGCTTACATTAAATGGGAAAAGGTTGATGTGTTAATATAAAGGGGCGATGACCATTCACAAAACATTTATTCAGAGAAAGACAAAGGTGATTCAGGCGGTCATCCTCATACAAACCTCATCAGGGGGAAGGTAGAGGCCCAGCAGGTCGCTGTGGCGCCCCTGCAGCCGCGCCTCCATATTGCGTTGATCCATGTCCTCTGCAGCTGTACGTTCCAGGACAGATGGCAGGAGAGCGTCTGGGGAGGAGTTCTTCAGGTCAAAGATACTGGAGGCCCAGCTTCCCCGTGGAGTCTCATCGAGGGAGACTGACCGCCGCTTTGCGTCATCCTGAACCACAAGACAGAGAGGGAGAGATGAGATCATGTGTTATTTCTTCCCCCCCCAGAAAGAACACAGCCTCTAAGAGCTCATTGCAGATGTTATTGGAAGATAAGTAGAACAATATGCTAGGGATCCCATTACCCACTTGATATAATCCATATGGAGATTACGTAATAGATAATGGGCAATAAACAGACAAGTAACAAATGAAAGGAAAAGCCTGAATAAATGAGTGTAGAAACATTACAAATACAGATGCTTCCATAAAGAACAGAGTGTTCACCGAATGATTTTTATGAAAATGACAAGAATCATATGTCACTGATGCCTTTTGGATAGGACACTATTATAGTGGGTATGAAAAAGAGTCCTATGATCATCGCCATCAGCTACCTGGTCGTCCTGGCGATCAGCAGCAGCAGCCTCGTCCAGTTCAAATGTCTGTTTGACCAGCCCTCGCTGCCTCTCCCTCTGACGCTCGGAGTTGTGAGGGGTGTACGTGGAGCTGTAGCGCTGATTTCTACAGGAAAGAAGAACAAGCTGACCCACTAATACTGTAATTTTTCAGTCACATGAGAACTGAACAGGGGAAAAAGTGGTACAAATATTTAAAAAAAAATAGATGAAAAACATACTGTAAGTTTATTTAACTGGTACCAAAACTGACATCACTTACTTTCTTTGAATAACAAGCCAGTCATCTGTGTAGACTGCCAAGGCATCTCTCACTCTGGGATCCAGTGCACTACATCGGAAAAACACATTAATAATTGAACAAAGTATGCATTTAATATTTATGTTCAGTCACTGTCAAAGAAAATAAGCTTTGTTCCTATATGTGTCGTGACGCTTGTCCTCCATTACAGTAGTGATAATCCTCTGTGTGTTTGGTAGTTCAAAGACCACAGAGGGATACGTGTGTTACTTTATAGGGATTGTGTTAGCCATTAGCAGCTGGACTTACTCCTCCTCAGGCAGCGGGGGCTCCAGTGTAGTACACTCTTTGTCCAGCTGGTGGAGCTCCAGATCATCCTGGGGAAACTCCATGAGCAGTCTGAGGTGGCCGGGCTCCACCCCAGGAGCATGACTGTTCACATACTCCTCAAAGTCCACTGGCTCAACTACTTCTGTCAGGGGCAACTGTCAATCAACATTAGAGTATTAAAGCCATGATGACTGACAGATCTTTATCTGATCAGCAGGATTTACAAGCTGCAGAAACGAGGTGACACAAAGCCTAATGGGAGATAGGCTCGAGACGTCTGTGGCGTGCAGCAATGTGAAGCATTGTGGAGCTTTAGGAAACAAAGAACTATTTATAGCAGTGGAGGCAGACGCTACTCTGATGTTTATATCATATCCAGCTTAAAATACGGTGCACACTGTAAATACTGTTCATCTATTTATTTTACAAACCACTTCAATATACTTGTGCTTCACAGTGTTTGGTTTCCATTTAGTTAATGGAAGTTGGACAGTTCAGAATATACAAAAGAAAATGACAGATATTCCTCTGGACTATGAAAACACTTTTTGAAATGGACTCACATAATTAAATCAAAGTTTAGTAAGTGACATCATTCATTTCAACTTAAAACCAATTTTATGTCTGAAAAACACTACATCTTATATAACATGGTGGTTGAGCATCGAAGCAGACACCTTGCCTTGCTGTCACACAACACCATTAGTGAGAGCAGGTATATCATGTTTCAAAACCACCTCCCTGCAAACTTTGTGTCAACACTAATTAACTACATAATCTTCATTCTTTAATTAGAAACTTAAATGCAATTCACAAAGTTCCACCCATCAACGCCTGACTTCACTAAGTGCTGCTTCCAAAACTCAGGGTGACTCACAGGGTGGTGTATGCCTCCTCGCTTCTTGGACAGCTGAGGAGAGCCGTACTCTCTGGACACTTGTTTTCGGACATCTGCAGCAAACGTCCTGAGCAAGAGGAAAGTACAGAGGGTCAGTTAGACATGGGAACAGAGAACACATACACACATTATTCCTAAACCGAGACTCATGGCTTCACTTTCTGGTGTTCACTCAGATCATCTGTGTGAAACTGTGCCAGGTTCTTCAGCACTCGGATGGCTCATACTTTCAGTTTCCTTACACTTTCTGCAAATGCAAAGCCCTCTTTCCTTTACTATCAGTTTTCAGCTGCTGATGGTAGTTACAGCCCTGAAGGCCAGCAGCTGTTCTGAATAGAGTCTTCAGCGAATCTCACAAAGAGGTGGCAAGCTGGCTCCAGAGAGTAGGCAGAGAGCCAGAGCTCTGTCTCTGGCCTTTATGGACTAACGGCAAATGAGAGGCTTAAAGAGAGACAAAGCAGTAGGAAAAAAACACAATCCTCTTGCAGCGACAGCAAGCAGCTGCTTCTCTAGAAACACAAAATGTCTGTTTCTCTCATATACACAGCTGCACAGGCCACATCATTTCCCAAGCCTCATGATGACAGGTAGAGAAGGAGGGTCAAAACCTCTATTCCCATCTTCAATTAATAGCAAGGCTCCTTAACTTCTTGATAATGTATATTAAAAGTAATTTTTTATTATTTATGAGACAATCTTATACACTCAAAAGGTTGTGAAAACAGTTTCTGTAGCTCTATACACCTCCATTTAAAACAGGAAAAAGGAAAGCTATCCACTCGAAGGGCAATAGCTCGAACAACACCCCTTCCCACCCTTTCCTGCATCCGGCACTACACAATGGGCTGAGCACCACTGAGGAGAGGACAGACAAGACTCTGGGAATGCATAGGGAAACAGCTCAATTAATATCTATAGTCATACCATCAATGTGCATTAAAAAAATGACAGACCACAGATACCCTATTGGAGATCCACCCTGTGATGGGGCCAAGCCAAACGTTAGTAATAACACATTACAGGAATAAAGGGCTGAAAGGTTTTCACCAGGGTGAGAAAAACATCCACTGGCAGATCAATGATAACAATACTCCATCCTGCCATGTCCTCATGGGCTACTGGAGAAGCTATTTGGTGTAACTTGAGAAAAACAGTGAAATTAAAAGTGAAGAGAAGTGGATTTGCTGCCATGTGAAGCAACAGGTAAATTCATGGAAATCAAGGTTTGGTAAACAGGTAGTCACTTGGCTGTAAATACCTCCACACACGGCGGTGCTGTCAACGCATGTTGTTGCATGAGCCAGGTGACAGATAAAACATCACGTAATCATTTCACCTATGAATCTGTTCAACGTTTACTTATCATAACCAGAACTACTAGATTTGTAGTCTGTGCAACGATTAATGCAAAGAGGGAGAACAAGTTTGCAGCAAGCAGAAACAGGTAGCAAGAATAATGCTGCAAGGCGTTCACACCACCAGAGACCAAAACATCTTGTCACCATGTTGCGATTCATACATTCATGGATCATAATACGCTTTAATGCTAATTATATTTTACAGTTGCAGATTAGCTTGACACCCAAGTAGCTCAAACACTGTTGATGACAACGCTCTCGCGATGCTACGATATACAAAAAAAGGCTATTAAACCAATTAAAACGGCTGAGAGTCGTTATGGGCACAAACTAAATCGATACGCCTGTATTTCTACCAAATACATTTGGTAAATGGTTTAATATACGAGGCGGTTTAAGATCGAGGACACCTTACAAATCTTAGCATACTGGCTATACGTCTGCCCCGCAGGTCACTCTCACGCAGTGAGAGCGCCACTGCGATAGCCGTTAAACAAAAACTTCTTATTGTGTCTCACCGGTTGATTTTATGAGCAAACGCCCTCCTATCGCTCGCTGTAGATGTCATAATTTGTCCCCATGTAAAGAAACTTCTTCGAAGTCAAGCAGTGACTGGTATCCCCCTGCTGTGCTTTCGTTCTGTCCCGTCTTACGTTGAGCTGGGCTCTCTAGGACCGCTTCCTTCTCGGCGCTGGGACCTGGCCGGGAACCCTTGTTCCTCCTAGCGGCTGGGAGCCGAGCAGCTGGTGTCAAGTAACTCGTTTTTTTACATACTGCATCCGGTAGAATTTCAAAAAAGTAAAATACGTTTTTCTTGTCTTTAATGTTTTCTACTCATTAGACGCACCGTTTCCCGCCTTAGTTTTGTAACATATATTATACATTTTATATTACATCCATAGAGCTTTCAAGCAACTGCTTCGACGCATTATACTTTCCTGTCATAGCGGAAATCACAGATATAGTGGAAATTGTCAAACTACTTCCGGTCTTATTATGCTCCACTGGCAGACCGGCCAGTTTGTAGAGGTACTCACAGTCTATCATGTCTTCATGCAAAACAATCTCACCCGAACGGTTTGGAGCGAACTGAAAATGACGTTAGTGGTTTCAGTTCTGTAAGAAAAATAGGAAGCAAGGAAAAATTTTCCAAGCCAAACTCTCACAATGTTCTGACTTAGAGCTGATTACTCCACTCTGATAACATTTAGACTCATCATATAATGCCGAACTTGAGTCTAACAGAATTTAATTATGCTTAAAAAATCTCCTATTTTTGATGATACATGAAATATTCCTAAGGGATGTACAATAGCGCAATCTAGAGGACCCCATATATTTTTCCTCCACCAGATAACAAAGGGTGATACACCGAAACTCCACCAGCAGGTGGAGCTGTAGACCATGATTGGTAAAGAAAGAAAGCCTTGCCTCATCAGTGAACGTCTGAGATTCAGTTCTTACAATTTGACCTCTACAAGGAGATGTGATATAGAGACAGTTTTGTTTACTGCTACTGTCTGACAACATGTGATTAGTGAGCAGGTTCATATCAAAAATATGACTCATCTCAGAGAGCTGCAGTAAATGTTGCTATGGATTCTTCAAGGGCAGATATAGAAAATATGTCACAAACCGTCAATTTCACATTGACTCTATCTGTTCTTTCGGAACAAATGAGGAATGACATTGCCAGTGACTGCTCTTACTAATGGAGGACTAGCCATTTTATTGTAATGGCAGCTCCACATCTTCCTCCTTCTTG
>CAAKHC010014029.1:48916-60932 GCA_901007825.1 Macroramphosus scolopax | reverse complement strand
AATATGACTCATCTCAGAGAGCTGCAGTAAATGTTGCTATGGATTCTTCAAGGGCAGATAAAGAAAATATGTCACAAACCGTCAATTTCACATTGACTCTATCTGTTCTTTCGGAACAAATGAGGAATGACATTGCCAGTGTGGAGGGCTAGCCATTTTATTGTAATGGCAGCTCCACATCTTCCTCCTTCTTGTCTGAAATCACTCCATAACCCCCATTTCCTTCTATGAAGAATTAATATAGCCTCGCTGCTGCAAACCCCCCCTTCTGCTCACTCCTTCCACCCCACTGTCGTCTTATTCAGCACCCTGGAGAGCTGCTGCAGGTACTCGTGCTGTCCTCTGTGAGATGGCTGATGAAAAGCACGCATTTTATAGGAAAGATGTGGAAAGCGGAAGAGAGGGGAGACCATGAGGTAAAATGAACCGCGTGTGACAGAAGCTTTGCTTTAGCCAAACAATGACAGGACATCTCTTGGATGTGCGTTTATGCAAGGAGCAGCAGTCAGAGCAGCATCAGAGCTCTTAGCAGGCATGAATGTGGCCCATAGCAGTGTTAATGACAATAAATGAAGCTCACGCTCTCCAACTCTCCTCCGAACAGGCACGCTTCCACCACAATGACTAAACTCATCTGTCTTCCTCTGCTGCTCTGCTGAGCAACTTCTAATTTACTGCACAATGATTCTCTTCACGATTTATTTGTTTATTGTTCCTCATTCATATGCACACACGTCACGGATACACCCTCATAAACAAGAATATATTTAGACATTTTTACAGTCAACATTTCAATATGGGTATCCTGTGTTTGTGTGACATTGCAGTGTCCTTGTTGGTTGGAAACCCCACGTCCTATAAGGGGGCTGAACACATGCCTGCTTTATCCTTCTGTCCACACCTTCTCTGCCTGCTTCCTTGCCTTTCTGTTCATGGAAGGCTTTCAATTCCTCGATCTGCACTATTGTTTGAGTGCCCAGCCCCCACGGCAGCGAGAGCCCCCCGCACCACCACCATCACTGCTGTGTTACCAAAGAACAAAAGAGAGAGTGTCAGACACCACCCACTAGATCTCTTTCACACCAGAGCCCCCACCTCAGTTCCAGATGGGGTTTGCCTTTTTTTCAGGGTTTCTCTCAACCCCAAGAGTCCTCCAAAATGGAGCCCCCCCTCTCTGGAGCCCACTACTCAGCTGCCCGTCATCCACCTGCTCCACCGCCACGCGCCCATGGCCAGGGCACGTCCCCTCTCTATCCCACTACACCAGGGAGTCCTATTAAAGTCATTAACCACTTTTTGCTGGGTGTCTGCTTCCAGGCTTTCAGGATTAGTCTGCCAGCAGTATAAACTTCAACAACATTTACATTTAAAAGGAAGTACACAAACAAAATTCTGATAAAAACCATTAATAAAAAATGCACATAAAAATGAAATGTGAGTATTTTTTGAGGAAGGTGATGAAATCTGAGATTTGATGGGTTGAAAACATGAACACATAGGTCACTTTAGATTATGCGCATTCAGGCGTGCTTAAAAAGGACGGAGGAATTACACAGGACTGATTATTATAATCAATCATGCTAATTCTAATCTCCTCGGTGGTGGTGTCCTTTACAAGGGACAGGCAGATGCTCATTTGTTGGCTGCTCTCAAAGCTTCAACATGTAGCATCTTCAGTGGAATCTCTGCGTCAACCTCCAACCCTGTCTTGACCTTTCCCCTCCAGGGACAGAGAGCGGAGTGTAGCAACAGAATACATCTGCTACAAGACAGATGTTAAGTCCTAATGTTTATCCTACAGTCGTGGGTGGGGGGCTCGTGGGACTGAAGGTAATCATTGCTGAATCACTCAAACTCTACTGAATTACTGTAGAGCATGCAAACCTCTCGGTAATTACCAGCCGCGGCACGATATATTGAGCTAATCAGACGGAAGAAACATTTGTTCTTCGCTTGTTCGAGAATAAACTGTAAAGATTTCAATGCTTCTAACACATAAGGCTGAGCCACAAATATGAGCAGCCACATATTCTCATCTGCCTACATTACATGCATGGATGCATGCCATGCTGTCACTCACTAACCAAGATTTATGGAAATATGCCCTTCCAGCTCCACTCACACGCAGCACTGCTATTAGTGGGCTTCGTGTTTAAATATATGCAGATGCATCCATGTAATATGTTTATGACTTCCTTACAGTACTCACTCTAGACTTGTTGGAGGTGTCTTGCTGCAGGAAATGACTAAACCCCCATAACTATTACTACCACCCCCATCCCACCACCATCTTCTGGTCCCTAAGGGTTCAAGCACCCAAATCAATTGAAAGAAAGAAGAGTGCACTGTGGTCCTCCCCCTACATCTGTCAGGGAGGGAAAGCAGGAGGGGCCGCACTCATGGTCGTACAGGGGAACAATATCACTCCATCTGTCACAAACCGTTTCATCTCTGACGAGCTGAAATGCAGCTCACAAATACATCTACCTCTACATCATCTGTGTGTGTTATCTTTCTGCTGCCCGAGCCTCCACCAATTCCCAGAAGCATACCAAGTAGCTTGTTGTCTCACATTACCTTCCTCCCACCAGCCAGCACTCTCCAACCACCTTGCAAATGATGCTTTTAAGCCAGCCAGCATTTTAAAGGAAATTATTCCACCTCACACAGTGAACCAGTTAATGAAAATGGAAGACCACCAAGTGATGAAATTTGCATGTTGAAAGTTGGAGAACGCACAAAGCAGTGAACCTGCAAGCTTGATGGAAGATAAAGCATATATTATATTCACTGGAAACACAGAGGAAAAAAAAGATGCAATCTGCTAATAAACACAGAGCTCTTTCATATTCAAATGGTGCTGCTGTGTTGAGGGGATGGGTGTGGTCGGTTGATTCTTCCTGCCCTCTGAGCTGTCGCGGCTTGGTGACGTCCAACACCCGCCCGCTCTATCAAATCATGCAGTCGACGTGGCCACTGTTTCGGTGCCGCTGATGAAATGACAACCCAGACAGTATCTTTGAGAGTCCACGGCGCCGGACGCTGATCTCGCACAAAACCAAGTAGCCCAGGGATCCGGTAAGCTCATGTGTACAGCACAAAATGGCCCGTTTACCGGAGGATGGAACAAAAAAGATTCCATATTCCCGAGGGCCATCATGCATCTCTCTCAGCAGCAGGTAGAGCTGCAATCTCAGTCATTCATATTTAATTCCACAAGAGTTTCCGGCCAGACTAATGTGCTATTGATTTCAATTCTCCTATTACTGAAACAAGGGATGGCCATCAGGGGGAGAGAGCTGGACTACAGGGAGTGGGAGCAAGAGATTGAAAGAGGAGAGGAGGAAGAAGGAGGGAAAGAAAATAGAGTGCAATTGCTGAACCACTGCTTTTCTTTTTCTTCCTGGGGGAACATTATCATCCTCCGTTTGGACAGCTTGTGTTATCTGTCTTATCTACTTTTTTCCTCTGTCAAGTAAATACTGAACAAATTCTACATAAAAGCACAATGAGAACATTTCAGGTTGAGGCAAAAAAAACCCACAACATTTTATTATTTATTATATTAAAGCCGGGGTATTTGCACAGTTCATGGAGCTAAAAACAGCTCAGCTAAACAGGGACGGATATGCCTGCGACTCTTATACTCGTTTTGTGTCTGTCACTTAAGCTCAGGAAGAAGGAGAGCGTCAGAAAAAGGAGTGAGAGAAAAAAAAAACAAAGAGAATGTCTAAGAGCTTTGTGTATTTAAGGTGTCTCCCTAGATACCAACTCAGACAGGACAAAATGAAAGATTAATAACCACGGCTTTATATTTAAAAAGGTTTTGCGTGACACACGCTCCCTCTAAAGGAGGTTAGTCCTGCGCAGCGGACCTTGAAGCCACGTTCACGGACGTATTCATCAACACACACCGGTGGATCAGATAGTATTATGATTATGTGCATCGGCGTGATTTAGCCTTTCATCAAACACAATAGGAGTGTGGAACGTTCACACCGGCTGGCGATGTTAAACACATCCAGGATGCATTGAGAAGAAAAAAAAAGCAAGATTAACTGTACACAGGGAATCACACAGGCACATGGAAAGCAGAATATAATCCATAAATAAAAAGATGACAAGAGCGTCTACTTCAGAGACTTCCTCCCACCAGCCTGTCTACTCTAATAATAGCCCAGAGACAACACATCCAGACAGACAGAGGGAGAGAAAGATACGGAGGAAACGAGAGGCGAGAGACCGAGCAAAAGTGGAAGGTGAACCCATGAGGGAGGCTACAAGAAAATTGCCAAATAAAACAAAGAGGGCTGATTTAGGCCAGTTGCCATTATCAATATATGTCCTCCTAAAAAGAGGCTAATTTGATTTTGGATCCTTTCCTGAAAGCTTCACTGCTGCTGCCACAAAAACCCTGAATTGCCAAGAGCCAGGCCTCGTGGAGAGACCACTGAATTAACCAGACCTGAGGCTGAATCATCCGGCCCATCCCCCAGATACACTGTCATAGTGTCACTCTCTCACTCTCCCTCTCCCACCCTCTCTCTGTCACACACACACACACAGCACACACACACAAGGCCACTACTTTACCGCAAGGCAATGGCAACAGGCATCATTTTGATGTAATACCACAAGAATAATAGAGATAACAAATAGAAAACGACTGAGCTCAGACTGACGATCATTATAGATTCACTGTCCAGAGTGCAATTAAAGGTACATAATGAAATGTAAATTCACATGCTGGCAGCATATTCATGTGACGGTTATGGAATGATAAAATTGCATAGATGTCAAACATGTGCATTTCCTTGCACCTTCTCCTTTAATCATTAAAAATAATACAGATAAAAGTGCTCAGGATATTTCTGCTGTGGGCAGACGACCTTCAATCTGTTGTTGTTTTTTTTTTAAATGCTTAGCATTCATGACTTTGGCACCAACAAGCATTCCATGGTACGCCAAGAGAAAAGGACCACTGCAACAAACCTCCTAATCACCACCAGTAAAGGAACCCTTAACAATAAGAAAATAATCAGTAGAATAACAAAAAGGCCTTTAAGCAAAACCAATGCTTGATCCTGTGATTCAGTGATGCACAATAGGCGTTTCAAATGCCCTCTTACCCACATGAAGGATTCAGCTGCCGTGCTGCTAACCAGGGCTCTAATGAGGGGCCACAATTAAGCCCATTTATTCACATTAAGTGTGAACTGTAAGTGGGGCTGCAGTCAGTTGACGGACCTGGGCGCCTTTGTGTTATAAGAGCCGCTTTTATTCAGCCAACAAAGACGGAAAAAACACAAGCACCTAATGACAGAACCTCGTCGTCTCTTCTCAGATGTCCACCGGCTGAAACACACACACACACACATGCTTGTGCACACCCAGACGCACACTTTTCCTCCCTCTCTAACAAACTGACTCAAAGGCTCCAACGCATCCAGCCTGAGTTGAGTCACTGCTTAACAGAACGGTGGGGGCGGGGTTAAGACAGAGTGACAGTGGGGCTCCATCTCCATCCTCTTATTAACGCTTAACGAGTGCTTTCCTCATGCAATATTCATCTCCACTAATATCATCCAAGCTCAGAGCTGAGCCTGCTACTTATGTAAGGCAATTATGTAAAATATCAGACAGGGCCCATGTTCAGAACCTGACTGGAAGAGAGCTGCAGGACAATGACAGAAAGGAAGAAGGGGCATGGAGGAGTGATTGGGAAGGGAGGACTGGTATGTAGGAGAAACAATATGAGACATACAGTAGGAGGGAATTAGTGTCCTGCTTGCCCTGTGCTACATCTGTACCAGAATATAGGCAAACATGCATCCACACATCCACAGAAGGCAGGTGGCCCGTTGCACCAGCATTCCTCTCAGGGAGCTCGATGTCGTCCATCAACTTATAAAACACGAGAAGCATCACTTCCATACGAACCTCTTCACCATCTCACTCCCACACACCGACAGCAAATCTAGACTCGTACGCAAAAAAACAAACATACACTGATTTACGCACACACGCACGCACGCCCAGCCCCCCCCCGGGTCAAGGCCCGATGGGGGTCTGCACAGAAATAGGTCATTTGTCACACATGATGTCCCGGGGCAGGGGATGCATTATAGATGAGCCCAAACAGCATGTCTCAGCGAGCACTCACCACACAGGAGGGAGCAGGAGGAAGTGGGCAGGCCGGGATGATCACTCTTCAGGAAGAGGATACTGGGCTGCCGTAAAGTAAACTCAAAATAACAGTAGGCCTCATTTCTGCCTATAGAGCAGAGATCAGGCTGATCAGAGCGACAACTGCACTTTCCTCAACTTTACAATGACCAGACATGAATACATCCAGTATGTCTCATTTGTCCTTCTCATGTCTGCACCTGACCCCATAGCGAAGCCATCTGCCTCGCACGTCAGAGGTCCTGAAATCACCGACGTTTTCCTCTTATAATGGATTTAATGCTTTGTTTGTACTCACTATTCACGTCCAACTACAACATATTTTCTGTCTTTCCCCCCCCCCTCATTGGTGAACGCCGTGATTATCAGCTAAGAATGTCGACTCTACTCAAAAATGCTTTTATTTGCAAAAGACAAAGGCCTTAAAGAGTGGAGTTGTTGCTATGGTGTCAATCAGGCCTGCGCGGAGAATGAGAGAAAAGGGAAGGGGCTGTGCTGCGGGAGAAGTGAGTGCAAAGTGTGGGGAATGACAGACAAGTCTGCTGTCTTCTGCTGCACCCATCTGTTCTGAAAGTGCAGGTGGAGTCCTATTCACTCCGCTCTGCGTGTGTGTGTGTGAAGAGGGGGGCAGGAAGAAAGGAAGGGCAGCGAGAAGGAGGGAGTGGAGAGATGGAAGGGCAGGGATGGAAGAGGGAAGTGTGTGTGTGTGTTTGTGTATGTGAGGGGTGGGGGGGGGGGTGATCTCTCCTGAAGGGGATAATGGGAGAGGAGCGCATTGCAATGGCTGCCGTGTAGTACCCTCCCTGCACAATTAGCCAATCAGCAGCGCGCTCTGCCAGCCAGGAGGACACATAAAAGAAGAACATTGCAGCAGAGGCACAGAAGGAGACTGCGAGAGGAGAAGGGAATAATACACACAAGAACAGCAGAACCAGTACACCCTCCCCTGGACACACCCTGCTGAGGATCACTGCTTCTCTTTTTTTCTGAACCATCGCCCACGCCACTCGGAGAGAACGCTCTCCCTCATCATCATCCAGCAGAAAACCCCTTTCTCCTCATTTTCATCCTATAGAGGACACCTACAATCTCAACGGGCTGAGATCCCTTGGTGAAGATTGTATTTTTTTCCTTTTTTTCTTTTTTTTTCTTTTAATTTGGACTCCTGACAGAACACAAGGGCCATATAGCATAAAGGCCGAAGAGCATATAAAGACTCAGCCTTCAGCTTCCAGACCCGTGCAAAGAAGGACCTAGATTTCTTTCATTGTACGTCAAGAATGGTTACTGTACGTATGACTCTATTTCTATTGTTTCTGTGAAGGGGATGTTGTGCCTGCATACTTACGTTGCCTCTCAGTCCTTTGTGTTGGGTTTGTGTGCAGCACTGCAATATGTGTACACATGTGATGTAGCCACATTCATTTCACATCAGTCGTATTGACACACTGATGATAGAGATTCACGGCTATCCAGAAGCCAAAACAGAGAGGAGCTTGGGGGATTAGGGTCCTGTGTATTTGTCCAACACGCACGGTTATATTATTCTAACAAGATTAAGATAACGATCTCCCTCAGTGATGCGCCATGCCCGGCTGCGCTCCAGCCTGCAGTAGTAAAGCGACGGATGAAGTCTGTATCTCCATTTTAGGGAGCACAACACAGCCTGTACGTCTGCACGGCTGCCTAAATGTCGCAACTAGCTGTGGATGTAATTCCTTACTGATGCAGCACTCAAGAAATCCGCACAATTCTAGTGATGCGGCGGGTGAAAGACGTTCGCAAGGCTGAGTGGGGGGAGGACGAGCTTTCTGCTGCCTGATGCAGCGCGAGGATGCTGGAGACAAAACATGATGCCTCGGAGGCTGAGGGTCCATCCAGCAAGGCAAAGGAGGAGGAAGAAAAAAAAGGGTCGAGTCACTCCGGGAGGGGGGAGGGGGGGGGGAGGAGGGACATTACGCATCCATTGGTTTGAATCAGACAAAGTCAAAATTCCTCAGGGTTCTCGTTGCGATGCAACCGAGTAAATGGGCTGGAAACCGTCCGAGGCCGCGGCAGTAAGGACGCGCACGGACTTCTCCATTTTAAGAGCATTTTCCTCCACGTCTCACTTCACATACACGTACAAGATGGCCATGCTGGCATCCCGCACGTCGGGTGGAGGGAGAGGAGAGGAGGTGTGCAGTGATGGAGCAGCCTCGCTCCGTGCCCGAGGCTGGGTTGGGCGTGTCTCTGCCGGACATGAGCCCACCAGATGAGGGCCCGAAGCCTCGAGCGGCCCGCTCTGCTCTTCCTCTTGACTTGCTGCACGGGTGACAGCCATAGTTTAATTACCAATTAAGACTGGGAATATTAGTTTCAATCACAGCAGAAAGGAAATAAATCAGAATCAACTTTAATGTACGTGCAGGTTAACAAAAACTGCACAATAGAGTCAAAAAGCACCAAAAACAATATGAACACATAATTTATTGGCAATTATATTCATTAAAATTATTTCCCTACATTATGAAAGTGTGAGCAATAATAGTTGGACAATATAAAATACGCAAGGAGAAAAGGATGTGAAGATTTAAGTATATGAACTTTCATTTAATTGAATTCATATTAAATATTGAATCCAAAAATGAGCAGAATGTTTCATCATCTGCGAAGCTTGAACTTGAAAAACCTTCAATTTAATTTTCCCTTTGTTGTCCGTTACCTATTGTCCCCGGCAGGCCTGCACAGTGTCACACAGAGCCTGTGGCTGCCGTCCACATGGTCCGCAGTCCGACGTACCGCAGTGCCAAGCGAATAAAAGCGTTGAGTCAGACAACCTTTCCAAGGCACTTACAAAATCCAAGGACAAGGACAGCCGGGGCCATCACAGCAAACCAGTCTGAACTGGTGTTTGATCTAAAGCTAAACACGGGCCTATATATACAAATTAAATATACAGGCGTGATGCGATTGGTGATTTAAAAGGCCGTTAAACATTCTGACCAGATGATTCAACTGCGTGATGCTTTTTTTTTTCTTCTTCCTCCAGTTACGACACATGAGACAATAAAGGCAATTAAGTTACGTAAGCGATGATTTGATTCTGTTGCCCCTGATTTTTCTTGTAATTATCAGCCACAAATATGAAGCCAGCAGGGAGGAAAGAGGTGGGAATACGTTTAATCCCTGAGACGAAAATTAATCTCCTGGGGTATTTTTTTTCTTTCTGTGTCTTATTTTATCAATATTAGATGCCTCACTTTTAGTCACTAAATATTGATTATATAATTGCACAGGGTGGATCCAAGCTGGTGGTGTTATTGACTGATCATCACGAGGATGGAATAACACACGTTTTTTCTCGCGATATTTATCTTTCCATTAGTGGTCCGTTAATTACTTATTAACAGGTATCACTTGAACTGTTTATTCAGGGAGGCAAGATGAGCACAAATGTGTTCGATTAGTGATTTTGACTTATCATGGCGTGTTTTTTTTTGTGTGTGTGTGTGACTTGGAGCAGGCAACTGTAACAGTCATTGTTCCCGGAGAGTCCTGCAGCCCTCTGGCCACGACACAAAGCGCCACTGTTTACATTAATATTCATAGTGCTGCCATAGCCTCTGCGAGGGAGACGAGGAGGAACGGGTGGCTCTTTTGTTTGGTCGTTTCAATACGTTTATTCAGCAAAAAGGCGCTCTGCTTCATGAATGCCTGCAGAGCGCACAAGTCCTGCCTTTTTTTTTTCTTTTTTTTTTAAAGTGCTCTAAATGAGATCAATTGGTGGGTTCCTGTCATGCATCCTTCACATTTCTGGTCGAATTTGAAAGTGAAACAGAAAGATAATAAAAGGGCTCGCGGTGTGTGCCGGATTGAAGGGCCTGTGTGGCCTGAAACGAGCGCGTCCGAAGGCCACTCCCTTTTTCAGCACGCTGGATAGCGCTCCGCACGCTCCGCACGCGGCCACAAGGACGTGCAAGACAGATTCGTCTCCCCGAGCCTTTCACGTTGTCTGCTCCCATCTTATCAAAGCCACACATGAACCCAGAGAGATGAAATCTTTGAGAAATCTTTTTATTTTTAGTCTGAGGAGGGGGGTCGCGTGGACCGGAGCCTCGGTGCACGGCTGACATGAGCCGTGACTCCTGTCGTCTTGTTGTTTTACAGCTGCCACCATGATCCCCTAAGCTGCAGAGAGTGTGGCTAATGCCCTTTGTTTGGGATAATCCTGTAATCTGTGTTATTTAGAGGGCTCATTTACACTTCAGCCTTGCATTCAGTTTTAATTCAGATAAGAGAAAGTATATAAAGTGGACAAGAGGAAGGTTATATATTATTATGAAGGAGACCGTCGTTGTTAGTGGGAAATACATTCACATCTGGTTTTAAGTATAGATTTTAATTGAAAACTACAACACAGATTATACAATTAAATCTACGTCAATACTCAGATTGCCTCTCCTGCTTCGGCTGGGTGAACAAAACAAAACACTGTTGCTGTTCATGCCCTTTTGTTCTATTTATAACTCACAAACACTCAATATTAAGTTTCTGGTGAGTCTAAGTGTATGTAACATGGCCTGCCATGGCAAGCCATGACTTAAAATAGCTATCGTTCTGTACATCATAGCCCCCAGTGCTGTACTGTATTTGGAGCAGAAATGAATTGGCAAATCTGTTTATATGTGCTCGGAAGACAGAGAACCTGACTGCATTTACATTTCGTCATGCACTGCTTCAGTGTGTTTGTTTAATAGTGCACGGTGTAGGTGGTACGTGAGCTTGGCAGTGGAGGCAGGGCTCTTGTTTGCGTGCAAGTCTGGGTTCATGTGTTTGAGGAGGCAGGGCTCTTGTTTGCGTGCAAGTCTGGGACCATGTGTAGGCGATGCTGATGCAGTACATTAAATATTAAGGGAGATCTCACAGGACCCCGAAATAGAAAAAAAAGGCAGTGTGGGACACGTAGTGCTAACAAGTGTTTTTAAAAAATAGAAAAAAAGGAAAGAGATCGTTTGGTCACGTGTTTCCGATTGATAACAGGAAATTTATAAAGAGAATGAAAAGACATTCACACAGAGGACTCAATGGGTGTGAGCGTTGTTATAGCCTCCTCTATTCAAAGGTATAATATCTGTATGCATATGCTATTGTAGGCCTTCCTCCAGTGTCCCAATAGTTCATCCTATCTTTATTTCTTTGTAGTAATTACTGCAAACCAAATTCTAAACTATTTGATTTTCCGTGTTAGTGTACAAAATGAGACGTGGCTCCCTGAAAATTAAACAATTATAATCTTTTATTTGTTTCAAATAACTTCAAAGCACGCTGGTCTTCTTTATTCCTGCACGGAAATCTTAATCTCGTTTCCCTGCTTGTGTCAGCCAATCTCGGTGCCCAGCCCAAACTCAGTGGGTCTGTGAATTATATAATATCACACTGCTCACTTGGGATGTGTGTTCCGCCACGCTGAGGGTTATTTCTGTAGCCGAGTCAAATTTGCCGGAATATGTTGTTTTTTTTCCCCCCTTAAAAAACTGCTTTATCATATTCAGGCCACATTCAGTTCCTCTTGTTATTGTGATGTATCACACACACACACACACACACACACACACACACACACACACACACACACACACACACACACACACACACACACACACACACACACACACACACACACACACACACACCCACACACACACACACACACACACACACACACACACACACACACACACACCGAGCTTAAAGTAAGAAAGCCATTCACCGTTAGAAACAATGCAGTCTTTGAGGGGCTGTTACCGGGGCAACCTGAGTGGAGGTGAGGCCCAGAGCAAGACAGCAG
>CAAKHC010014029.1:26290-48896 GCA_901007825.1 Macroramphosus scolopax | reverse complement strand
GGAGAGTCAGGTGGCGCTGGCGTCCGAGAAATGAAGGTAGGAGAGTCAAACCAGGACAAACAACTGATTCTGAGAGTGACAGAAAATTACACACACACACACACACACACACACACACACACACACACACACACACACACACACACACACACACATACGTCACCTGCTTTGACAACATGCGTTACTCATGATTCTCAAAAGGCACCCAAAAAAAAAAGATGCTCGTTTTATCAGTGCATCAGAATCCTAACGAGTCCCGTCGCCCCGTCTTCCTGCGTCGATCAGCGTTTGAGTCGTTTTATTTTTAGCTCTGCTCCTTTGTCCCTGTTATGTTTTCCAGTCGTCATTTTCAATTTGACATTTCATACATTTCTGAAGCCTGATCGTATGAATACAAGGAGGAAAGAAATGTCTGTGTGTCTGCTCCTAACACACACGGACGTAAACACACACACACACACACACACACCGAGCTTAAAGTAAGAAAGCCATTCACCGTTAGAAACAATGCAGTCTTTGAGGGGCTGTTACCGGGGCAACCTGAGTGGAGGTGAGGCCCAGAGCAAGACAGCAGGTTACAGGGATGTGGGGAAGCGGCAGGTTGGACGGAGCTATTCATAGATTAGAGAATGAAAGAGGACAGAGGAAATAGTGCAAAGAAAACGTACATTATATGAAGTTATACGCCTGTTACATAGACGAAGAAAATACAAGCAACAAATAAACTCTTATTTCCAGACTGACTGAGATTCCCATCCTGACAGAACCTCATCATCTGAGCCCACGACGCTCACACACACGGCGTGTGATCGTCTCCAGGTTACCGAAAAGGCAAATAAAACACTCTTCTTCAAGAATCTATTTAAATTGGCCGGTTATTAGAGCGCATCATCCAAAAAAGTCAAAGGCAAATTGTCAGGTAGATATTTCAATTATAAATATTTCAGTTGCACATTCGTCCATCAAGTCTGTAAAAACTCCCTGAATATATAATATATAATAGATATCCTGAAAATCCCTTTGATGCTGTGTGATACACTGCAGGACCCGGGAGTTGTAGAGACCTATTGACATAGATACAACCAGACTGCGACTGTGTGAACCCAAAATGTGAGATAACATGTGAGGCTGTGGCTCTACTACGACACCACATACACTCACAACTACTAATAGTAGAAATAAACTGCACATTTTAACCTGCTGACGTTCGACTGAAACATAAAGACACAGTATGAAAAACAGCATTTGCATGGAGGAACATTTTGCATTGATTTGTTTTAGGACATACGTCATTAAATTACAATATTTTCTATCGTTTTATAACATTTGTGTAATAATGCAGCTGCAGACACTGCAGGGAGTTCAACAGTGTTCACAGCGGTGCTCCGAGGAGCTTCACTGAGGGAACTAAAGATCCAGAAACAGAGAACCAGTGTGAATAAAAAGCGAGGGAATGTGACGCAGGAAGTTCTGTTTCTGACCACACAGATGTTACTGTCGGATCAAGTTCAGCAACGTGGTGCAGTCCACAGCGACGTGTCACTGCGCCCACACCCACTTGGAAAAATACATCTGACAACAAAGAGTCCTCGACTAAGTACAAACGTGTAATCTGAACCTATTTTTTTTTGCACCGGACCGTGATATTCTTTATTTATTGTGGCACTAAATCCACTTAACATGATCACTCTCGCTTTTGTCTGCCATCGGGACCCCTGCGCTCCTTCGCCCCCCCCCAGCCTCTTGCCAGCCTCACACACCACCATCACTATAATCCGTCCCTGTGTAATGATGTAATGGTGTTTGACCCTGGAAGAGAGTAGGGGGAGGGGACGAGCAAGGAAAAAGGGACTGTGACATCTGCAGGACCAGAGGCAGCGAGCGAGAGAGGAGCAAAGACGGGGTGAAGAGGGGGGAGGGGAGGCAATAAATCAGACCTTGTATCCATCTCCATTTTAGCAATGCTGATTCCTGACCTTTTCCTCTTGACAATGACAAAGTGGGCAGACTGCGAGCGTGGCTGCTTGACATTAGACAAGCACACTGACACGGCCGCATCAACACCGTCTAACGCCACCATCTTCCTCAGCAGATAATCAGCACCATGGAAACCCAGGTGTCCAATGGTCCAAGCGGAACCAGTCTGCCAAACGGTCCGGTCATCAGCACCAACGGCTCCACGGACGACAGCAAAACCAACCTGATCGTCAACTATCTGCCTCAGAACATGACCCAGGAAGAGTTCAAAAGTTTGTTTGGTAGCATCGGAGAGATCGAGTCCTGCAAGCTAGTCAGAGACAAGATAACAGGTGAACGTTTGTCCGTGCAGAGAAAACATACGTTAATATTGTTTTTAGAACAACTGACAGCATTTGGCCTCTCCCTCTGTCTCCAGGTCAGAGTTTGGGATATGGTTTTGTAAACTACGTGGATCCAAACGATGCAGACAAGGCCATCAACACACTCAATGGTCTCAAACTGCAGACTAAAACAATCAAGGTAAGCAGACGTCTCCCCGACGTTCACTCTTCATCTTTTTTTTGATTCTTGACGGCGTGCGAGACAAAAAGAAAGGAAGTGGAGATTTTGTCAAGGGGGGGCAGAGAGAGGTGGCGACAGACGTGACAGAGGGAGGGGAGGAAAACGGGGAGGAGGAGGAGGCAGCAGGGAGTTGTGGGATACAACAAAGGCAGTGGGAGAAAGGGTGAAAAGAGAAGGAGAGAGTGGAGGTCAGAAAGCAAGGGGCGGGCAGCATGCAGGGGTTATTGTGATGGAAATGTAATTAGGAAGCCGTACTGCGGTGCACCAGGGTCAGTCCAGGTTACCCCATCTGCCTGCAATCTGGGCTAATTAGGGGCCTTCTTTGTCCCAAAATCAGATGATGGAAAGCGGAGGCATATTATTAAACACGACTTCCTTCCACCCCCAACCTGCTCCAAGTGCATCACCGATTATTAAAAGAAACTGCAGCGCTGAGAAATCGAATCTCCGAGCGAGCAGGTGATTGTCCGACAGCTGTCCACGAATTAGGACGTCAAGTCTGACTCACGACTGATCAAACAAACAGGCTGGAGGACGGAGAAGTGTTGGATGGGAGTGGGAACAAATACATTTTAGATTTATAGCTGTTGGAGACAATCAGGAGCGACCACACAGGCTGAAGATGTCACCATGTTATTCTACTCGTCGTATGACAACCATCAATAATTGATGTGTAAATAATGAATCCTCAATAGTTTTTACTCCCAAATTCTCTCGTTGATACCATAGTTTTTCTGTCTCAGACTTTGCTGCAGGCTTCAATCGAGAGGGGTGAGGCCTTGATGATGGGGGCAGCAGTCGAGGGGTCGGGGGTAGCTCGGAGAGCAGAATGCCACTGACAGGATTAGAGGCCATATGGGCTCCAGGCACCATCTGTACTGTGGTAGCGACAGGGAGAGGGTTAATTATAGGGCAGCCTCTCCTCCCCTAACGTAGCAACTCCCCCCTGACTCGTCCAGAACACCCTAATCACTGCACCACACAACCCTCCTGCTCATACAGTCTGTCTGTGTACACAAAAGACGCTGGTGCCTGGAATTGATGGATAAAATCACAACACCTGTATTCATTCGAAAAAGAGCTCGTTTTAATTCACTCCGCCGATAATCAGTCTCAGCGCCACACCTATTTATACATTCGTCAAACACGATCATATACATAAGATAATCAATGTGTGCGCGAGCTGCTTGGTGAGTTACTGAAGATCCTGCAAGTCTTGTGATGCAGCTCCATTGTTTGCTGTTTGCCAGTAGAGCCGTTTCCCCCCGGAGGATAGAGACAAAGGAAAGAGGCAGGGCAGGGAGAGCAGCTCAGCCTATCTCAGACAACACTCACTCTGTCTCTCCATCACACACACACACACAACACACAGCGACGGAGCCGGACGATCTCTCGTGTGTGTTCTCCGATAAACACAAAAACACAAGAATATTTGTAGGACTTGTTTTTTTTGTACAATATTTCACTTGGGCGCCAGATGAAATGTTATGAAAGTAGACCGACAGAGAACCATGAGGGACGTAAACACAGACGCACCAGAAATGGCCGTGAACTAATTAAGTCACTGGTGAATTGACAGAAATACAAGGCTTATATTTTTTCAAATACAAAGCTGGTGATTGGTGATCGCCTCTGATGGACCACAGACGGCAGAGAGGAACCAGCAGAGGTCTCACAATAAATGTTAAACATTTTATTCAGAGGAAAAGTACTGTAAAAGTAAATTCTTGAAGTTTGTGTCTCAGATTGAGACTATAAAAGGAGCCGGTTGATTTATTTCCTTTGTGTTCTATAGGTGTCATACGCTCGACCGAGCTCTGCTTCTATTCGTGACGCCAACCTTTACGTGAGCGGACTCCCCAAGACCATGAGCCAGAAGGACATGGAGCAGCTCTTCTCCCAGTACGGTCGCATCATCACATCCCGCATCCTAGTGGACCAAGTTACAGGTATAGCCTTATTTTACTGCTGAGCTGTCACTCATTCCCCCGCGTGAACTCTATCTACCCTCAAAAGAAGGAAACCGGTAGGCAGCGTCAGTCTTTGATGCCAAGGTAGTAACATTGCTCTGTTTTCTTATTCGGAGCAGGCATATCACGAGGAGTGGGCTTCATCCGGTTTGACAAGCGAAACGAGGCAGAGGAAGCCATCAAAGGTCTGAATGGACAGAAGCCTTTGGGTGCCGCCGAGCCCATCACTGTCAAGTTCGCCAACAACCCCAGCCAGAAGACAGGCCAGGCCTTACTGACTCAGCTGTACCAGACTGCTGCACGCCGCTACACGGGGCCCCTGCACCACCAGACGCAGCGCTTCAGGTACTGAACCTTCGCCGACCTCACACAACCTTGTGGGTCCATCACTAACCAACAGATGTAGGAGTGATACGATGTTTCAAGACCGAACTACAGGTCGTTCGTCTGTGCTGCCTTTCTCGAGCCAAACTAGTCTGCTAAAAAAAAAAAAAGGGAACTCAATTTACACATGGAAGTCTGTTTGCAGGTCTCAGCGAGTCCCCACTGCATATCTGAATAAAGTTGTGAAGTGAAAGAAATCTGGGAGACACCAGACCTCTGCAGCACACTTCTGCTTCGGGCTACAAGTGTGAGGCTACATTAGCCGCTACCTTAAACCCGAAATCTGCACGTTTTCTGGCAGCGTCGACAAAAGCTGAAACATCATAAGCTCTGTGAAAGTAGAATTCGTGGCAGAGCCGTTGTGTTGGATTGCATTGCATTGTACAGTTGTGCCTAATAAAGTGGCAGGTGGGTGTATAAGTATGCTGATCCTTTAAAGCGATATTAATACCTTATATGACAGAAGGAATTGGCTATATGGCAACATTATCCCTCCTTCTCACTCTCTTTCTCTGACTTTCTTTTAAACTGCAGCGTGATCCCTTCACTTGGAAAGGGACCAGATCCAAATAACAGCTCAAAACCAATGTAAGAGACCAGATTTTTCCACAAGTACAATAAAAGCGTATTACCATTCTTGGTTTAAGAGGAACTTTTACTGAACCTTTAAAATCCTACTGCATTACAGGCATCATAGGGATGGAAACAGCCAGACACTGGCGGTGTCCTCATGTTAGTTTTTAAACAATGATTGTAGATATTTTAAGGGCGATGCAAAACATATACCAGAAAAAAAAAAAAAAAAAAACGCCCTTCTTTGCTCGCTTACACTGTATGTTGCTAAGTTAGCTACGATATTTGTTTATCTTAACTCTAACTTAAGGAATTTAAAAAAAAAAAAAACGGATAAATAACAAGCAGGATGAGACACATATTCACAGGGCTATTTGATATTCCATCAGTTAGAGGTTGGACGGAGCAGCGTTGCACTGAAGGATGCCCTCTGGAGGCCGGCTGGTGGAGGAGCTACATGTGAACTGAAAGCCCCCCTTCCTTGTAGATCTCATAACTAACCTCTGCATCCCCTCCATTCTCCCTCTTGCGTTGCAGACTCGACAATTTACTAAACGCCAGCTACGGAGTCAAGAGGTAAATGCCAAAGGTGTACTTTCAAAAGCATCCATGCCAAAATAAAACCTCAAACAAAGTGCCCGGAATACCGCCTGCTGACTTCATCTCGAAATCAGATATAAAGGCCATAATCCAGACCGCCAAACATTTACCTGTAACTGCACTAAGCAATGCGGCAGCCTCCTGACAGCAGGGTATTCTGGCATGGCTTTGTTTAACCTTTTCGTTCTTTTGTTTTTTAATCAATTGAAATAATTTACATGTGTTTATTTCCGAACTAACATTGTCAGTTTCAGTTGCTTTAATGTCCCCTTTTTTTCACCAGCATGGACATACCAGATTCCGTTTGCGTCTCCTCTGTTTGCTCCAGTTTTTTGTATGATTTTGATTCCGATTTGCTTTTCATCCCTCTCTAGGTTTCTATGTTTTGTTTCGATACCGTGGTTTCAGTTGAACATTGTGATTCATGTGTCGGATTGTTCCAGAGGCTTTTGGTCAGCAGAGAAAAATATGCAGATTGTGTGGGCGTCTGTGTCTCAGGTGCACACAGTGTCATTTTGTATGAAAAGCAGGTAGTTTGGAGCCGCTGGGGTGCCCACACATGTTTATCCACTTACTGTACAGCAGGGGGATGGAGATGGGGTCCCCCGACTCCACACTCACTACAAGCTTTACCATCTCTCACAGATACATGCCCATAAGAGACAGTGTAGCGCGCTGCATGTTGTGTGGAACTTCAGAATGACACCCATGGTAGTTCTCCCACTCTCTTCCCCAGATTCTCCCCAATCACCATTGACAGCATGACCAGTCTCGCCGGAGTCAACCTCACGGGTCCAACCGGAGCCGGCTGGTGCATCTTTGTGTACAACCTGTCCCCCGAGGCGGACGAAAGCGTCCTGTGGCAGCTCTTCGGGCCTTTCGGCGCCGTCACCAATGTCAAAGTCATCCGTGACTTCACCACCAACAAATGTAAGGGCTTTGGCTTTGTCACCATGACCAACTACGATGAGGCCGCCATGGCGATCGCCAGCCTAAACGGCTACCGCCTGGGCGACCGGGTGCTGCAGGTTTCCTTCAAGACCAGCAAGCAGCACAAGGCCTGAGAGAGAGAGGCTGCTGGCGCCAGCTCCTTCGACCTGAGCACCCTGTGCCATCACTCTATATGGGCCTGGACTGAGTCTCTCTCTGACACATTCTCACACAAATCCATGATATATAATCACAAACACACACATGCAGACACACACATGAGCAAACATACCCATAGGCAAGCATCCACGAGGCAGAGTTTCAGACAAACACACTAGTGGAGTTTTTTCTTTTCTCTCTTTACACAACATGCTAGTCCTTCCCTGTATTTGCCTGGATTGAATTAGAAGGGGTACGTAGCTGGTTTGTTGGGTTGGGGGTAAGAGCGATCTATTTAGGAGACAGTCTAACGAATGTGACAAAGAATGTGTACTGAGTGCTTTGATTGAATTCAGGCAAATAACGAACAACTGATGAGCAAAAAACGATCAAAAAAAAAAATTTTAAATGAACGAAATATGTGCAATTTAACCCAAAACTCTTACCCCACCATCTCTCCCGTCATCTCGCTGGAGAGGATGTAGTCACTTTTTTTACACTTGGGCATTTTGAATCAGTGATTTTTTTAAGATCAAAGAAAATGAAATTAAAAAACAGTGTTCTCTTATATACGTCTATTAAAATATAACTATATATTCAATATATAAGGTGGTTATAATAGCCGAATATGTAAGCATTTTCTAGAAACTTTGACTACTGTTTCCTGACCTGCATTAGGTGGTGCCTAGTGTCAAGGCAGATTCTCTACCCTATGTGAGCTCCGTAGCTCCGACCCAAAACGATTTAAGTGAACTCGTGAATACTGGTACCAGAGAAGTAGTCCGAAGGCCGTAAGAATCACTCCCCCGACCCCACAGTGTCGCACCAAAAAACACAATAGTACACTTATGTATCACAGAAACACAGTTCAATAAGTACGTAGTAGAAGATATACACATATTTAGTCCACTGAAGCGTCCCTGTATCTTTCTGGTCCGTCCTCAGGATGGATCCGACACAAGCAGACAGTCTGTGAACTCAGAGCAGAGTGGCAGTGCTCCCATGGTGGCAGTGTTCATTAGTGATTCTCTGGTGTGACTGAGGAGTGACGAGTGCAAGGGGGGGGGAAGGGAAACACCGTAACGCCGCCACATCAAAGGAAAAATACCGGTGTTTTTTCACTTTTTGCATCATTTTCCATCGCACCCGTACTCACATGATCCTTTTTTTTTTTTTTTTACTTTGCACAGCTTTGTCAGCCGCGATTTTACTGGCGTGAGATACCTTTAACTGAGGTGCAGAGAGGAAGCCAACAAACACTTGATGGTACAGATCTTTAAATGTTTCTGTACTCAAGAAAGGTTCAGATTGATGTAGAAGAAATGGAAGCGGGAGGAGGTTGGTAGTTCCAATATGAATATTCTCCAGGTAGCTACGTCAACAAGAACTCACCCCAAAGTCACACAGGTGAGCAAAAACTCAAGAGCACCGGTATTATTCTTCAGTCTCGTGCGCAGACGGACGATGGAAGAACGTCGGCTCTACAGTAACAACGTGAGACAACTTCGGCTTCAAAAGACTGAAAAAACGTTGAAATCGTCGCCGTCCTTTTCAAGGAGGAAGATTATCGGTTCCTCCGGCTTTGCCGAATGCCTCCCAGTTTTTATTTTAAACCTCTCCGTTATCTTAAAAGCCTCTGAGAGACGTTTAACTCCTGCCCTCTCGAAAGACGACCGAACAACATCGAGCCAACAAATAAGCGTCAAAATGTTATTTCGGTTATTTGCATCAGATCTGTTTGGCATTACCGATAAAACAAAAGCATTTGTTAATATTTCCCCCCAACATAAAGGCATGGAAATGACTTATGGCAGCCTTGAGGAAACATTAAGGCCAACCTGTCCAGCTGAAATGTCTAATAGAAACCAGACTTAAGATCGACAGTGGGGAGGGCGAATGTCTCTCGATATCGAGACGTCTGCACATGAAAAGGTTAAAAAAGGTCAACTATATTCAAGACATTTTTTGCTTTTGCTTTTCTAAATGACGCTGTGTTAGCCAAAGAGGAAGATCTCTTTGAAAGGATTACATTAGAGATAAATCTATTTTTATACATACAAAGGAACAAGACCTTGTGCTGAATTTTTACAGATTCTTAAGCTCGGAAAAAATTGGGACATCGCATGGCTTTATTTTAAACCCTCTGATCTTTGCAGAGCAAGGGGGAACAGGCATGCGGTGTATGGGTGGGGATTTAGGGAGGGGGCGAAGGAACATTGTATCTCATACAAACTTAACCATTTAACCATAACAAACGTTTGGAGACGGAACATTTTGAAATCCGATGTACAAAAACAAAAAAGAAGCTAAAGAGTTAAGGGTCGAACCTGACACACACATCTATACGTCTTAGTGCTTATACACACTCGCATCTCTTGTCCTGAAGTTGTGTACCGTGTTGCTTCAATGATGGTGCAGTGACGTGAAGTTCTTTAACTTGAGGATCCCAGACCGGGCGGGCGGCGACGCCGGCTCATTGCCCAGCTGAAAAGACAAAAGCTGCTTGCAAATAAAAAGGGTAAAAACACAGAGTCCAACCAGCGATGCAGGTTCTTAATGAGCATGATTCATTATGACTGAATAGATTTTCTGCCAAAGAATTGCTTTGCAAGTCAGTACCAAGAAGGATTAATCAAGACTAACTATATTATTCCCTGAGTGATTGCTGTACGAGTCTGTTATTTATTGAACAAGGACCCTCTACGATTTCAGTTATCATCCGTTTTGAATATCTAAGTTGAGCATATCAGTTTGCATTTTGCGATTCTCTAACGCCACAAAATGCTAAAAATGAAGACAGTTGTGAGCGATCCCATTCGCAGACATTCCACGCAGACACTTAACGACACAAAAAGGCACATCAGTGATAACCGATGAATCATCTCGTCTCTTGACAAAGGAAAAAAAGATTCGCACGCATTCCATTTAACATATCTCCCCCGAACATTCATATCATCTGCTTTTGTCTTGTGACCGATTGAAACCTTTAAAACATTGCACCACTTCAAATACCGGCATCTTTCGATCTTACTCGTAAACTGTTTCATCCCCTGAAATAGAATGATTGTTGCTAAAAGGACTAATCCAGCTATTTTTGGTCGGGCGGTTTGCAGGAGGTGTAGGACCGACTGCTCTGCCAGACCAATGATAGACGTTAGGAACAAGCGAGATAACAGGCCGCCATGTCCGATGTAGTACAGTCAGCCCACGAAAACCAACCCACAGCCCGGAATGACCTTCCATACAAGGTCCATACAAAGACCATCACCTAATGCACAGTAGAGAGCCAAGGACCATGGCAGGAAACAGTACTACACTGCTTGAGCAACAACAATAATCATTTAAAAAGACAAAAAAACTTTCCTATGGAACAGTAAGTGCAATGTGCTTTGTTTTTATATTGACTGAGAACAAATGATATATATTTTTTAAAAAAGAAACTAAACGTCACACTGAAAAGGTTTGCGGAATAGCGGAGAAAAAAAAAAGGAAGTTTGGATAAAAACACTGAAAAAAGGGACAGACTCCATAAAAAAATATCAAAGAAGCAATGAGAGCTCTGATCGATGCATTTCCATAATCACTTCCTCAGCCCCTAATTTGTGCTCGGACCATGCAAGCTCAAACAAAGACATATCTGGCCGACCTAATAGAGCAATTCTCAATGACCTCGAAGGGAATACTGTCTAATATATCATCAGTTTTAGCCCATGTCAATTTCAAATATCATTTTCTTTTCCTGTAATTTATTGATTTCATTTACATATCAGGACTCACTTGTTAAACTTAGTGTATTTGTGTCGTTGATGTTGCCATAGAGAACACACATGGGTCAAGATTATGTTCGGTTGCATTGATTGGGTACAGTTCGTTACTTTTCTTCCATTATTTAATTAGTTGCAGTTTTTACAGTGTATGCGGATTTTTTAGACTTAGTTAGATTCTTTTCTTTCAATCAAACTGTGTTCGATTGTGTTTGTAAAAGTCTGTGGTAGCTTTTGTTGCAACATAAAAATAATTTAAACAGAAAAAATTCAAAATAGCGCCAACAAACTTGTATTATTTGGGCGACTTTAAGCTTGTAGTTTTAACTTATTGTTAACTTAAAAACTATTTATTATGATTATTATTATTGCCTCGTATAAAGTATGTTTTGTGTATATTTATGGTTTATTTCATTATATTTGCAAGTTTAAAAGACTTTAAGTTTGCCAAAATTGTGGTTACACCATTTCTTTTCTTAAAAAGGGGGACAAATAGAAAAACAGCTTTAGAAGTGCGATTTGGAAACGTTCTCCATAGTCAAAGAATGCACTGCTATATTTAACTAATTGAAGTGTATAAACATACATGCTGTGTGCTAGATGTTATGCCTTTATTGCCTGTGTTCTGTTTGTCTTGTTAAATGAAAATCTTTTTAATTATTTAATCTAATCACAGTCTTGTTTTTTCAACCACTCGTTGAACCCTGGAGACTAGAGGACGGCCCCTGTAGCGAGGCTCCGGCCCGTCTGAGGCTCCAGCAGACAGCCAGGAACAGATCGGACGTCCTGGTCCGATGTGCTCATGAGATGCTTTCCTGTTTATGTTGATGGGTTTTGATTTCTAAAAGGATTTGAGGGTGTTTCTGTAAAGCGACAACTAAGATCGTTTGTGCGGTTGAAACGAAGATGCTCTTGACGGCTGAGGTTTGTTTGGGAAGTCGGTCAAGAGGCGAAACTGTTCAGGGCTCAGAGAAGCTGCAGGAAAGTTTTCTTGGGAGTCTGAGGGTTGGCGACGGGGCGAGTGGTCCTTCTGTTTCTCAACCAACTGTATTTTGTGTCTATTTATTTAGAAGAGGGGACGCAGTAACTTAGTGATGTTTTTCTTACATTTTTCCTGGAATGGTAGAACAAATCAAAAGGTGAAAACGATCAAAATATTTCCGCCGACACCAACGTCGGGCGGCGAAAATACAAAAATCTCATACTTCCAAACATGACCAAATGAACAACGACAAAATTTAACAAAGAAAAAAAAATAAACCTTTCAGTTTAGTCTAGGATATTTATTACTGGGATTTCAGCTGAAGACGCTTGAAGACTTTTTCATGGAATTGTTAAATTATTTGTACTTTACATGCCAGAAAAAAATAAAATAAAAGTTACAAATATGAGTGACCCCATTTTTTATTGACTGTAAAAATATTAGTGGATAAAATTTCACTATCATGTCTCCACATACACGAAGAACTCCGGGCGGAGGATATGGCCAGAATTGATCACGTTACATGTTCTTCTCCTTCATCTTGTGTTTGTTTGGATGCCTCCTCCTCCTCCTCCACGTCTGCCCAAAGCTCACGAGAGAATCCAGGTTTCTCCTTTCGATACCAAAGCATGATCCCCAACGCTCTCCACCTCTGCAGTTAGAGGTGGGTAGACAATATCTTTATCCAATAAGTACCAGTTCCTGAAGTGTAGATTTATCCACCGAATTTGAAAAGCACCTGAGGTGATTGGGATCTTAGTAACAACTTACACGGAGATGAATGAAACAAACATCCTGAGCGGTTTAAAAGAAATTTATTTGAAAACGATGGAATGACATTAAATCTGACAGTCTGAGCGTCACGTCACAGTGAAAGGCGTAAGTGCAGATGACGTAACGACCCGATGGAAATTCCCTAACTTGGATTGTTAACTGGCGCCGAGGTGGTGCTGCTCTCAACGAGGGAACTTCCTGTTGCTGCAGTAACTATGGTCCCTCAGGAACAACCTGCAAGAGTGAGAGCAAACGTGTTCATTTCGTTGGCTTGTTAGCTGAAGTCCTGACATGTACAGCCCTTTTTATTTCTAATTAATCCCTGTAGGGTTTATTTCTGAGGAGTAAGCATGTACCTGCAATGTTTCAGCTTATCATGTAATTTCAAGGTCCGAGATGTTGATTTAAATTAATGACACATTAAGAAATCATGGCTGTCCGAGACGCTCTCACTTTCTACACTGATCCCCATGTGAATGTACAGTGTGCGATGTGACTGTACAGTTTCTGCCCCACAACATCAGTCAACATCGAGGCCAATAAACAGAGGAGTTTGAATTACTCACAAATCAAGTGGGTCTAGAGCTCTTCATGCCCATGAAGCTCTGAATCCAGGCTTGGGGGCTCCTGGCAGACAGCAGGGGTGATGAACTCCATCTGATACTCACAGCGGCTGGGCTCTGAGGTAGAAGTCACAACGGTCTCCTTCCCGCACGTTAACTTAATCTGAGACACAAAGATTTTAATACGTAACACTTTTTGAATGACAAACTTTCATGGGGTGAAACTTCAGCTGTGGAAGCTCAGACTGACCGTTGTGGATCTGTTGGGGCCCTGCCAGCAGCTTGTTCCATGTTCATACTTCATCACAGAGTAGATGTTGTCCTCCGGACCGGCCCACTTCCCCCATGTTCTGCAGAAAGCACATAGTCATTATTTGCTAAAGCAAAGGTGAAGTGTGCATCCAACAGTACAACACAGAGGGAGATATTCCATTACCCCAGGTTGGTTTCTGATCCTCCATACTTGGGTTTCTGTGACACTCGGTTGAATGGACAAAACCTGTAGACGTACCTGAAAGCAGAAGATCCACTTAGTTCTTCGTAAGTGGGAACTTTATCAAATAATAACTGAAAAACCCAGATGATTCGTACGTACTCGCTTGTAGGTAACTCGTAACACTGACTGTAGAGGTACGCAAACTCAGTGCTGGGTCCGAAGTCAAAGGAGATTTCCTTCTCCAGGTTCCTGCAGACATAAAATTACATTTGTATTTCAGTCTTCAATAGCACACTGATAAGGCAACAACAAAAGCAACCGTTGTAACTGTGGAAAGTTAAACTGGAGCTCTGTCACAAACACTGACTGCATTACAGGAGAAGAAGCTCCGTTGTGTTGCAGAGGGAGTACATACTTGATCTGATCATCCACTTCCCGGAGAGCCTTCTCAGCCTCATCGAATTCATCCCGGGTTTTCTGAGCAGCTGGGAATGAAATGCAGCTTTGCAGTTAATTCAGTCCACAACCACACACGTACGACTATTCAACTAACAATTACTGTCCTTACCAATAAATCTGTGATTATCTTCCTGATTAAGCATTTGTCAACAAATCCCAAACTTTACCAAGTGTCCAAATTACAAATACTGTCTTATATGATAGTTAAAAATAATGTCAAGCAGCAGATCCTCACATTTAAGAGGCTGCGGCTGTTAGTTTGACTTAATGAGGACAATAGTTTGATTATCTCAACAGCTGACTAATCATTGCAGAAAGTCAAATCGTGACTTCCTGTTATTTCACGCTTTTATAAAAAGACAGCCGGCCTCTGTCATACGAAAACAAGACAGCTTCTCACTAAAATCGCTTTGTTCCTCTGATAAACAATTCATTAGCACTCCCACAATGGGAGGGGTGCACATTAAAATTCAACCTAATAGGTATGCAGCCACATCTGTGCTTGTTTTCTGCTATTTTTTTTTAGGTTGACTCAATTACTCAGAGCTGAAAACCCGCTGAGTCACTTGGTCTCCTACACAAACACACACCATCAATTAGGATCTGCGTTTCTTCATCGTAGGGTGGCATAGTCCCCTCATCGTCGTCATCCTTCTTTTCTTGAGTCTGCACAGTAGGAGGGCTCTGCATAATAAACACAGATAGGGTGACTCACTTAGACAAACCTGAGACTCCTCCAGCATACGTTTAAATACAGAAACTCAGCGGACTTACTTTGTAGTCTGCCTCATCTGGATCCTCATCGTCATCGTCTTCATCCTCCTCCTCTTCCTCCTCAGGGATGTCATCCTCAGGGTACTGTTCTGAGTCATTGTCGGGAACTGGCTCCTTCGTCTCCTCTTGTGGAGTCTCCACTGGTGCCGGTGCTTTGGCCTGGTTCCAAGAAGGTCACAAATTAGATGAGAGGGTGCGGCCCGATGAAATTTAAATACCCGAAATTCAGTATTTTTCATTTTAACCTTTCTGAATTCAGAAAACATCGCTCTTCAACATGTTTGTTTGTTGCAGAGGCGGTTTGATCAGCTATAATGCATCACTGTCAGGATATCATGATATCTGTGGTTAACAGAAGATTCCATTTTTATTGTATGATTGTACAAATCCTGCCAATTATCTGCATCAGACGGTTCACTGGACCCAATTACAGGCTTCTTGCACAATGAGTAGTAGTCAGGTTTCTTACCTCAGATATGTACTTTTCTTTGATGTCAGTCCAAACAGCTTCAAACGCTGCTGCATCCACTTTGTCCACTCCTCCCAAAAGTCCCTGCACAGACCAAAAGGTAATATTCAATTTCTCAAACTCCTGAAAAGATGCTTTATTAGTCCATCTTTTACAACTTCAAATTAACGGCATTGTTTTAGTGACATGACAAAGGAAAACTACTTCACCTGAGCCTCTGTATCTGTGAATGAACTGTCAGAATCTGGGTCGAGTTCAGAATGGGTCAGAAGCTCCGCCACAGACACACTGAAATAAACAAAAAAACACAATTACGGTAACAATGTTTACACATCAATCAATAGCACCAAGTACAAACAGACTCCAAAACCCAATTTGTTCAGAAAAGAAGATTTCGCTGACATGTGTTGTGTGAAGCTGGAAGAATTGTCCTCATTAAAAAGGTGTTCTCTATTTCTCACAGTTTGAACTCTCAGGGGTGCAAAACAAGGAGGTTTCAGCTTCAGTCATCACAACTGGTTTAGACCTGCTGCACTAATTACTGTGTAAATATATAAAGCAGGACAAACTCAGATGAAATGATGACATGTCGACTGGTTTTAAGTTCACCGTGTGCCATTTTGGATTCCCGATAAATAAAGTTTGGATGAGCACTGAAATATAGGCCCCATGAAAAAGGCATTTTCCTGTTTGCCCTACTTCATTTATCATCATCATCCCTCGTAAGCTTCACGGCACTATTGGTTCAGATACTCACAAGCCATCTGCGTCATCATCGAGTTCAAGAAACATCTCAGCCATCTTAGCCTTGTCCTTCTCCAGGCGAATTACAGCCATTTCATCTGAAACAAAGAGCATAATTTGTCAGGCTCTTTCTGTACACACACACGGCGCTGTGACATGTTTTATATCATTTAAACTTCACGTGAGAAGCCTAAGATTAGAGATTCTCCCTGGTATGTAGTAGTTGTGGTATCCAAGTATTATACAGATACAATAGTGTGATGCTCAAAGCAAATATGCATTTACATGACAACTTACCTTCCCAGGCCTTCAGATGGCGCTCTTTAGCTTCTTTCTCTGGCTGTTCTGCTGTTTCTTTCACAGTTCTCAGAGCCTCCACCTTCATTTCCAGATCCTTCTTACCGACCTGAACATCTGCCAATTTGACCTGTTGAGGAAAAAAAAAAAAATACATTAAACCAACTAAGAACAACAAAATACCCAAAATACCTCGAAGGAAAACTACTGTGATCCACAACTGTAATAACCAACAATGGACTTCCTGGAGGCTGCCGTACTTGAATTGACCAAAACTAAACAGTGGTCCTACCAACAACCTCACTGGCGTCTGAGAAAACCTGATATATTGTCAATCCCACATTAGCTTAATTGTAAGTAATTATCTATCAACCAGTAGTTTTTATTTGCATTCACACCTTCTTTTGCTCGAGTCCACTCTTGGCCTCCTGGATAAGTTGCCGTTTCAGCAGGAAACCCTCCTTAGCGATCTCTGCCATCTTCTGGAGGCTTTCCCTCTCTTTACGGCCCAAATCCCTGCAAAATACATGTTAATCCAACAAAATTACACATATTGGAAATGTTTATGCTTTTGCAGTACCAGTAAAAAACAGTATTTGTTAATCATAGTACCATTGCAGGCTAGAATGTTTCAGAATGTAATTTAAATGAATTCCCACCTGCAGGTGTTTTTACAGGCAGCACCACTGTTGTACTCATCTGTTGTGTCACAGCAATCTGTAGAGGAAACACTCATCAGAAAATCCAGCCCACACTACACCTCTGTCATCTCTTTTTAGGGAAGAAAAATCCTTACCACATATTCCATCATTGATTCGAGAGGAAGGGATGAAGCTTGGTCGGAAACCCGCATTGGTGCAGTGGAAGTTGCCATTGGGACAAGCTGAAGTACCTGCAAGTAGGAGTGTGTTGTTAAAAGAAAGTGCATACTTCATATTATCATATCATAACATGTACATACAGAAACTGCTGTCATTTGCCACATTGTGGAAGAAAAAAATAGTGCAGGAGAGCATGAAGGATATACGGACCTGGCTCGTCAGAACCGTCCTGACAGTCACAGTAGTCGTCGTTCACTCGGTCAAAGGGAATAGAGCGGGAGCCATCCAGGCACGTAAAAGGCTTGTCCTCTTCATAGAACTGACGCTCTGACGAAGTTCAAAAGTGCAAACAATTCAGTGCCAAAGGCTAGAGCGGTATCTGTTTTTTCATGCCTACACATAATCCTAACAGAGGTGTACGGTATATGATGGTATTTGTGTAAAATAATTAGGCTCAGCTGCTGCACAATGCCGTGTGTCAAATATGCAATTTGCCTACTTAGACAGGTGTTTCTAAGTTTATATACTTATGGCCATAGAATAATAAATAAGGAAATAAGCACCCTTCTTCTGAGCTGTAGGCTCACACGTTGCAGCAGTGGATATCAACACATCAGTGGGGTGAACAGAGAAGATCTGCATGTAGCGGTGACAGACTGGCTAATAGACTGCTCCTGCACTTGGAACAAATCATCTCACGATTAGGTTATATGCGTAAATATTTGCATTTTCCCATATCTGGTCTTACTTAAATAGAAGTCCTATAGAGCAAAAATGACCAGGCATTTCTTTTCTACGTCACCTCTAAGTTATTGTGCTGTTGGCTGGCAATTCCCTGATGTAAGAAATTACTTTCATTTCAATTTTACTTTACTGGCACCTTGGGGAAACTCTGGGTTATAATGTTTATAAGCTGTGATTTAAAACTGTAAATGCTTACTCGAAAGAGGGACACCGCGAGGGCGGTGGATTTCCACCGCCGTGACTCCGACACTCAGCAGCAGCATCAGGAAGTACTGACAAGTCATCGTGATGGTGCAGTGGGTTAATGATTGAACGGGATCCAGCTGCGACGGAGGAGCTAGTCACTGTCAAACAATATTTACAGTGAAATGCAGGTCGAACACATGCAGCGGAAGGGTTGATAATAGTATAAATAACACCAAAGTGGCAAAACAACATCGTTTAAAGCTCGATAGAATACAACAACTTCTGGTTGACAAGTGAGCTAACCTAGCTCATAGCTTACAAATGAATGCTAGTAAATGAATTACTATTTCGGTGACAGCGAACCAAAAAATAACACATTACGTCAATCACAGTAGTACCCCATTAATGCCACCAAGTTACCTATGAAATACAAGATGTTTCTAGTTTTTTTTCTTCTTCTCCAGAGGACAAAGCTAATGGCTATTTATTACCGGGGTCAGTAGTTGCACCTCCTAGTTCCGTAGCGATGCGAAGCGCATGCGCGGGTCTCCAGTCTTCTGTTTTGTTACCCTGTGATTGGACGATCCTCTTCGAGCCATTGTGATTGGTTGAGAGAAGTAGCAACCTTATTCTGGGTGTACTTGAGGATGCAGCCATCTCGTGCCAGAATCAGACAGGTAAAGTCAATTATGGCTGTTTGTCGCTGGTAATCTTGCCCTTTAGTTAATCAGAATTTAATCACATGCAAATAACGTTATTGTTAACAAACACTGCTTCGGGTCAATCAAACAAATGATCTTCAAAACAGCCTAAATGTCTTTAACAACCATTCGTGCAACAAAGCTTATTCATCAATCATCACAGTTATGCAAGTCATTTAAGAGAAATACAAGTTTTTGTACAATCACAAACATAAAATTAACAGATTTAGAAATAGGATGCACGTATGTTTGTATTATACTGATAAGTTACTTATGAATAGGGATTGAAGGGGGTCCACTAGCACCACTTGAACCTATGGATGCTTTCTTTTCAAGTAGTGGAGATTGTTTTTTAACCCTGACCCCAGGATATTTTTGATTGGCTAATAGTGTGCACCACTTTATCATTGCTTTCATCCCTGAAGTGCAACCAAATGCTGCTGTGTTCCCTTGTGACTGGCTGCTTCTCACTTGAGGTTCACGTAAAGAGGAGTGGAGAGTGTTTTATTCTACTAAAGAGGCGTTCAAAAGAATCAAATCGTTTGAGAACGTAGCATCACTGAGAATGAACACAAATCCTTGTATGGCCTTTGTTCTACACGATCTCAAAGTGAGATCTTTGGAAGGCTCTAAGGACCGTGTCACAGTAACTTACCCTGGAGTGACTGTTATAAAAGTAAAAGTATAGCAATCATGACAATGGAAGAGCGTTTAATACAAAAATCTTACTTTATTTGTATTTTTAACACACTTTACAGTACCGAACAGTGAAATAAAAAAAAAATATACTGATATACTATAATATTGTTTTATATATAGATGTTTGCTTATTAAATGCATTTATTCACAAAATGACACCTCAGCTCTGTCAAGAGGAAAAAAACTTTCATAAAAATAATATAATAAAAAATAACTCGGACACATTTTACACATTACGGCAAGATCATTTACAAATATTACAATCATTTCATGTTTTTTCCCTTGAACATATTTTCTCACTTCTGAACAAACACGTGAATTAAAGCCCGAAAAATAGTCGGTCTGCAACGACGTAACCTGACAGTGACCCCGATGGGAACCAGCAAGTTTGGCCACCATAAGACGGACATTTTGGCTACCAGGTTAGTGATTAAAGTTACTAAGAAAGAGAGGTGGTGATAGTATTAGAAATCGCCAAAGTATAAGGACACATTTATTTCCTTTGAACGCGTCACACCCTATCTGACTACATCAGCTTACATTTGACTTTAAAGTCAAATAAATTCAGTCTCACATGGACTATTAATAGAGAATGACTAGTTTGTTGGATTATGCCTCTAGAAAGGGGTTAACATTGACAACTGTACAATGGGGGTTTGTGATTTGGCCCATTGGAATATAATCAACCAAAGACCAAACCACCAGCACAGACTGTACACAACTTGAAACACACCGTCTGCCTCAGAAAACCTGATGAAATAAAGTGCTGGTACAAATATATTTGATTCAAACAAAGAAACATGGACAATTAAAAAAAAAGAAAATTTGACAGAATGTCAGCACAAGTAAGCAAAGTCGTAATCGGAGGATGAAAAGTCGAGGTTGTGGCCTGCAGCGCTTCAGTGGCTCACCGAAACAACCCTTAAGTGGCTGTTTGTCAATCAGCGTGACTTGGATAAATTTATCATTTACAATCCAATATTACATTATGTACAAGAGTGGTAATGCTTATAGCTATATCATCGACACGTGATTCGTTTTTTTTCCCCCAACCATCAACCGGAATGATATAAAAATAAACTGTACACAAACTGTTCAAAGAAAACACTTCCCAGTGTTTCCTTTTCATTATTTAAAAAGAATGGCAGCAATCAATCAGTTGAATAATTGTCTTAATAAGAAACAATTGCTACAGTATCGTGTTTGTATGGCAATTAAAATGTTTTCATAGCTTATGACATAAAAAAAACAAGCCACAAAAACAAAAGCGACATCTTCAAAGTAACAGGCCGATGCATATGAGAGTATTTTCTTTCTATGTGACTGCAGTGGTGCTCCTGGATCCCCGTCCCACCGGATGGACGCCTGTTGTGGCCCCCGCAGCTCTGCTCCAACCAGGACGTCTTCGGATAAGCTCAGTTACTGACCTGCAGGAACTCGCTCTCACCTCCAAAACAACCACACACCTGTTTTTGTTTTGTCTTTTTTTTCTTTTAACCCTGTGAAACACAAACTGGAGCTTTACCGATGAAACCCTGAACACGATTCGACAAAAAGGCGGCGATGCCAGTGAGTGGACACATATAACAACATCTTTCAGCATCCTGTCGTCTCTCCGCGTCTCTCACTTACTCACAAACACACGTCCACTGACTCCTACCTGTCGAAAAATCAATCCGATCAGACTCAAATACAAATGATTCTCATTGCTTATTTCCTCTGCGTACCCCCAGGTAGCTATAAAATAGTAGTTTTATCGTCCTGATTAAGAAAACAACACATTCTTTATGTTAGTCAGAGCACAGCAACAACATAACAGCTAATTGGCAGCAATGTTTCCCTTCCGTCACCAGATGCGATGCTGGATACAGTGTGTATGGCCACACCGATACTCACAGAAATACAGACGTGATATAAATATACAAGGATATATATCTTATGAATCTACATACTGGCAGGTGTGTGACCTGCATTTGACATTAAGGCAAAAAAGCATCAACATAACAAGGATGATTTAGGGACCTTCTGTTGGCCAAGTCCCGAGTCTTTCCCCTCACATTCTGCCTCCCTGGTTTTATCATCAGCACGGTGCTGCACCGGGTCGGGGGTGTTATATGCACGTCACAATCTGTGTGGGCCTGGTTGAGTATTGTTATTATTTTTTAAACTTATTATTTTCCTATAATGGGGAACATAATGGTGAGAGGTGCGTTTGCACATTGTGTGTGTGCGAGGAGAGAAGAGTGCTGCAGATAATAAAAGTCCAGACCTTGTTTCTGATGGGCCCAAAAGAAGAAGAGGAGGATAAGAAAGATCAGTCAGAGACTCGTGAGACACGACGTGAAGGAGCACCAGAGCTGCTGCTAGCTGCTCCGTAGCCACCGTCCCCTCTGAGTTACCTTCCTCATCAACTCTTATCGATAAAAGTTCCTCATCACTCGTCCGTGTTCCTTCAAATCACCCACTGACGTTTGTCATCCTTGACTTTGGTGCACAAGTGCAAAGTGGGAGTGAGGTGGCGAGTGAAGGTTTGTTCTGCTGATGAAATAATTTCCCCTTCTAACATATTTCGCGACTGTTAAATAGAAAATAGGCAAACATATGCTTCAAAGCATCACATGGCTTATTGTCAGAAAGGTTCAAAAGAAAATTCTAATAAGATAAAAGCAAACTGGAAAGAGTCCACTGGTGGTGGTGGTGGTGGTGATTGCTCTGCATCTAGAGTTCTGAATTATTAATATTACCAGAAGAGCAGCAAAGGAAGACTTACAGCTTAAAACATGTCACCACAGAAACTGCACGTGTGAGATACACACCACGACACCATGAACAGTAAAGAGAGATCGTTAACGAGAGACAATCAAAAAAATGATAACAAAAATCAGACACTCTTGTCCCACAATGCATTGCTTCACGACAGCTCCGTTTCAGGGAGCCGGTGTGTCAGAAAGGCACAGAGCCATCTTGCACCAGTAGCACTTTCCGTGTAAAGGGAAAAGGGGCACGGGACCCGGCAGTCCCTTTCGTCGCAGCATC
>CAAKHC010014029.1:9312-21407 GCA_901007825.1 Macroramphosus scolopax | reverse complement strand
AATGATCGAAGGACTTCTGGTAGATTGAGATTATCTGTTGTTTCTCTGTGATCCCCTGATGTGTTTGTGGGATCCTGTGAGTCGGAAATCACAGCGCTCGAGTGTGTTCAGAGCAAGGTGTGTGTGTGTGTGTGTGTGTGTTGTACGGATTGATTTTGTTTGCCCCAACTATACTTCCTGTTGGGAGCTCTCTCTCTCTCTGTCTCTCTCTCTCCTCTGTCTCTCTCTCTCTCTCTGTCTCTCTCTCTGTCTCTCTCTCTCTCTCTCTCTCTCTCCTCTGTCTCTCTCTCTCTCCTCTGTCTCTCTCTCTCTCTCTCTCTCTCTCTCTCTCTCTCTCTCTCTCTCTCTCTCTCTCTCTCTCTCTCTCCCTCTTTCGCGTTCTCCCGTTCTTTCCCTTTCTCTAATGCTGTAACGCTGAGTCATAGCTGCCAACCAACACTTCCACGGTGCTAGTCCGAGTGCCAGGACAAACAACACTCTTCCCCTGACACTGAGTAATGCAGCAAACATGCAAATGCTGCACAGACATGATAATGACGTCCACGCTCACATATACACCTGCATGTGTGGTGGAGCTACGGGGGATCGTCCCTCCTGTCTGTCTATGATCAGGAGTAACATGCACATACAGATGAGCCCATACTTGCAAAAATACCACTGAACTATAACCTGCAAATCACTCAGTCCAACATCAGAAAATAACAGAATTGGTTTTGTTGACACGGCAACAGGATGTCAGAATCTCACCTTATATATGAAATAAACCCTCACAGTGTTTGTGGATGTGGCACACCTATAATAAGATAATAAGCATTGTCCTTTACTGACAATACGCACGGTCTACTTAAGTCTGTATTTAGGGCAGCCTGGGGGGAGCAGGAGGGAGAGACCGGGACACGGGTCTGTTAGGACACGGACATTATGTGGCACTGCGATGGACCTGCAGTAACATGACAAGACTACTTTTAGATCTGGATGTATTGTCAGAGGACGGAGATGTTTGGAAGGAATGGAAAATACAAGTGATATTGTCTTTTTGTTTACAGCTGCTGTGAGTTAATAAACTCTGTGCCTCATCACTAGACCCCCTCTGTGGATTCATGTATAAATGATGTTCAAGAACAGAAAACATAAACATGCTCGCCAACAATGGGCCTGACGGTGCCTCAATCACACACTCAGTCATCACCACATTGTCAAACTTACACACACTCAACATCCACATACTGATGGTACCACAAAACAAATCCTGTCGTTAATGCAGGAATAAACGTAGCAGGACCCTTGAAGAGTCCACAGCATCTATCCAAGATGGCCACTGCCAGGCCTTGTTTGCCCTCTGTAAGCTCTCTGAGCCCTACCTGGTCCCACCAGCCGATGAGCCAGGGCCTGGAGCAGGTCTCACAGAACAGATCCACTAAGGGTGTCCTGCGCTCTGCTGCTGTCCCGCCCCCCTCCAGAACCCCTCCAGCGGCAGCACCAAGGTCCAGCTCTGCCCCTGCCCTCCCCTGCAGGGGGCTGTAGCTGGAGGAGCGGGGCAGCCTGTAGCCCCCTGGTACAGGCGAGGGGCAGGGGGACGGCGTCGGGTCAATAGCCTCCACCACACCCATGTTGAGGGTGACGGGGGGTTTCGGCCGGTGGCACAGGCAGGAGGTGTGGTAGTGGAGTGGGGTGGGGGCACTGCAGGTGCCCCATTGGCATGAGGGCGTCGTCAGGGTGTGTTGTGAGAGGCCACAGCCAGCCAAGCCGGGACACTCCAGAGTGAAGGCTGCCCCAAGAGGGGATGAAGGAATGGGGGGAGGGGGGAGGGAAGGGGCTGCTGGTGCAGACTGTCCTTGCCTACATGCAGCACCCCGCAACAGGCCACCCAGTCAGTCCAGAGTAAGGCTCCAGCCTCAGTGTGATCCGAAGATGTGGGTCCCCCTGATGGGCAGACCAGGAGCCCCCTGGATCCGGCAGCTGTGGAGACTACATCTCATCCCATTGAGTGATCAGACTGACCCAAATCTACAGTCACTGCAGGGTAGAGGTAGATGGGAGCGGAATAGGGGAAGATGGAGGGAAATGGAGAGGGAGCGAGGGACCGTCTGAAGGGCACAGAGACGAGCTGATGGAGGAGATGAGTGAGGGATACGTAAACGAAAAAATGTTGCTGCGAGAGTGGAGCTGCTTGACACGGTGTAATAATGAAATCAATTAATGAAGGTGAGAGGGATGGAGAGATGGTGACAACAGGATGACCGTAGTATCAAACAGCGGCGGTAAACGGAGCTCGGATGACAGCAGGAACATCGGGGAAGGGAGACGGGATAAAGACAGAGAGAAAAACAGGGATGGAGAGGATGAGAGAAGGAGCGAGCATACGAGAGAGAAAGGGATGCAGGCAGGCCTGTAGCAGACGGTCAGGCTGAAGAATCACACCAGAGCCGTGGTCTGGAAAAACAGGCTCCTTCTCCTTGCGTCGACTGCCCCTCCCCCCACGGTACGGATCCAGAGGCCCAGCCAAGTCCTGCCAGTGCATCAGCCCGTCTGTGCTGTCTCACACTGATCCCAGCACCACACTGTCAATCAGGCTGCCTCCTGAATGCGCCGTAGCCCGGTCCCCTGCTCCGAGTCAATCCATGTCTCAGCTGACTAAAATGCCAGAGTCTTATCCTGACGCTTTAGGCTGCCATTCCTCCTCCAATGCTCTGCCTCTTGCGCCTCTTCCCTGGATGCTGTAGACAGCCCTCGCAAGCTAATCAGGCAGTGTGGCTGCAAGCGCGTGCATGCCTGTGCCTGTGCGTGCATCTGCTCGCAGCCCGAGTGCGCATGTGCGACAAGACAGCATGTACGTCTGTCGAAAATATGTGTGTGAGCAAGGGTGTGAGTACGAGTGAGAGACTGAGTGGGAATATTCATGTGTGTACCTCCATGTTGGCACATTGCGGAGGATTTCTGTAGCTCGGTTGTGGCTGATAAAAGGCAGCAACATATTCAGTGACACTCTGTTTACCCAAGGAGACTTCTCAAACGTACACACACACACACATGCACACGCAAAACATCTCCCTTCAGCACAAGCCTGTTATCTTCCCCTCAGTCCTTTCACCCGAGCTTGAGATTATATACATGAGGAAGTTAATTAGCAGTGAAATGCATCATTGGAATCAAACAAACATGGCACGCAGACTGTCTCTTTAAGACACAACACTATTAAAAGAGCCTTGCCTCTATTTGATTGGCTCCTGCCCGGACCACATGGCTTGTGGTCAGAGTGGCAAGCCAATGACTAAAAAGCAAAGGAAGACCCTGCTGCTGTTCGATAGCAACCAAGGTTACAGAAGAGACATCAGCATCAGGACCCGTCCCCCTCCCTCCCGTGTCCTCCCCACCCACAGACCATCACCCTCCCTCCCTACCTTCTCTCCCCGTCCCTCTTTGTCCTGTTCATGCATTCTTAAGAAGCCTGCCCATGTGTACACATACAGCCACCAAGGGGTATAAATAGAAGATCCACTGTAGTCCCGTACAACCTGGCTGCATCTCTTTCTGTACATCAACACCTGACTGAACCTTATACTGAGTGGGAACTTAAAATAAAACCCTAAAGAGGTGGTTAACCACAAATACGATACACACATCATTAATAATTCACGAGTGTAATTGTCACCCGATTGCAAATAAACGCGTCAAACAAATATTCTCAAGAATTACTGACGCTGCAGAATCTGCATCTTCAGAAGCTAATGTGTCATTTTGCTAAACAATGTCATGTCAAGGTTTCACCTGATAAGTGTTTGACTAGGCTGCAAGAGCCTGTTGTTAGTTATAAAGCATCAATGGTTTATTGTAACAAAAAGATGTTGGTCTTACATTGGGGCTCACTTCAATTATTTACCTCGATGGAGCCATATTGTTTAACACGCCACACGGTTCATGTGTTGCTCCCCGAGAACAGTGGAGTGAGTTAACGACGGGGTAAACGGACAGTGAAAGTGTTTGCGTGTGGACCGGTGCTCACCTTGTTGGAGGCCATCTCGCTGACTGAGCGGTGGGTCTGAATGGTCTCCAGCTGGTCCAGACACCAGTCCAGCTCCTCCAGAGTCTCCCGAGCCATCTGCTGGTACGTCTCCTCTGGGCAACGGACAAAACATAAACCAGTTTTAATGTGTTTATCTAAAACCTCAACGATTTGTCATGTCCTTTCAAAGATCTTGTTTCCAATTTGTTTTTCTATCACTATGAGCAACAGTTTCTTCTTTGCCACATGTTGTGGGCCGACATGCAGTATGTAATCGGACGTCGGACACAGCTGCAGATCATCCAAGGGAGCATGACTGCAGTTCTATACCTGCATGAGGTTCTGCATCCCGTTGGTGTGTCTTGTTTCATTGACCCTGGGAATGTCTGCTGATGTCTGCACAGCTCTTGTGGAGGAATGAGACAACAATCCACCGGCTTCAACCGAAAATCTCATTCAATAATTTGCAAAGGAGACGCACCGCATTAGGAAATGCAAATGTTGCTTCCACATGCTGTTGAAAGAGAAACTTTGAACACTTGCACTGACTGCTGCAGGTATTCAGGTAGATATTTTTGGTATAATGTTGCATATTCTTGATTTCATTTAGCTGCGCATATAGAATTGCTGTAAATCTTTTGAGCGTTGCGCTCAATTTTTGTTCACTGTATTTCATTCTTCGAGTCGAACCTTAGATTTACACACTCGCCTTTCGGTATTAAAAGGGTTTGCCGAGGAACTGAATAAAAAGATGTTAACGTCAGGCACTCCACTGTTGAGGCGTCAAGGTCTGCAGAGTGAATAAGAAGTGTTGTTGGACCTTGTGTCCTCTGAGAAACACAAAGCAGTTGTATTTCCTCTCAGTTTCAGTGCAGTGAGCGTAATCTCGTGAACCTTTACATAAACGTATGCACTGACAACATGAACTTTATTTTTCATGTCTATTATAGTTGAGCAAATGATGTCATCTTCCCTATTGAGGATGGGTTTGGTGTGAGGGTGTGGGGGCCTGGGCATGTCGTTCAAACCCTGTTAGGGGACACTGGGACTCTGATGTAATTAGCTGACAACATACCAGAGAGTGTAGCTTGGGGAACAGTGGGTTGGCTCGTCACTGGCGACCTCCTGTGGACAGAAACGGCATTACATCAGAGCGACAACCACCCAGTGCTGCCCTCTGCTGGGTTTCAACAGACAAGCAGCTTTACAGATGCAGGTAACAAAATAACAGAATAGAGGGGACATATGTATTTGTATATGTTTTTCATTTATAATCCCTTGAGAACAAACACATGGAGTGCATGTGTTGAAATGTCTTCCAACATTGACTATCACTGTAATGTGTTTTATTTAAAGCTTCTTCCAGTTTCAGACAAAGCCTGAGCTTTTCTTTCAAATAGCCTTGACGGTTTCACGATTACGTAGTGAGGGAGGTAGTTTCAGGACACAACGTTGCATAATTATGGATGCTGGTAATTCTGTGGTGCGCGGCTTTATATATACATCGTATTGACGTGGAGCTAAAAAGCCTGCCGACGCCAGCTCCTCCAGCCTACTGCGTTACAGACGGGAATAATTTTAGCATTATTGACCATCTCAACTGTCTGGCTGCAGAGTCAGGGACATACATCTGAGACGTGGAGTTCTCTGCACCAGCCAGCGGGTTTCAGGAATACCAAATAATGCAGCTCGCACTACGCTTCAGCAGACTCATCACGATGGCGAAAGTGTTTCCCCCGTGGGGGCCAATGAAAAAGAGACATAACAAACAAACACACACTGCAAACCAGGCAGGCAGTCGTGACAAGTGTAAGTGGGGTGCGAGGAGGGGGGGTGTTTGACGGCATGATACTGACTTGTTAGTGGGTGTTGTGACATTGGCGAGGATGGTGAAGTTGCTTCTTACAGTTCGTAGGCTGGCCAACACCTGGGGGATGGATTGACAGCATAAGAGGAGGAAGAGGGAGGGATGAGGGGGGGAAGGGGGGGGGGTCACTCCACGAATTAGTCACCTTTTCTAGTGATTTGCATCTGATTAAATGTCAATCGAGGCACATCAGGAGGAACATACCTGAGCGAAAGGGGTGACGATCATGTCTTCGGCGTGCCTGTCCAGAGGAGAAGCGAGAGAGTGAGATGAATGTGAGCGGTTGGGGAATCTCATCACACTTGTTTATGAGAAGCAGCATCTGTGAGCTGGATGTTTACAAAGACCTATGTGGATCTAAACAGAGGAAGACAGCAATGGAAGGTTCTGGAGGTTGAAACCTACCGGATGACGAGCCAGGAAAAAAAAGAGCACAGCAGTTAACGTTAGGAAGATTCATCATGATTCAATTAGCATTCTGCTTGCGTAATTACAATCACGACCTTTTTCTGTGTTGATTGGGATAATGTGCAGCTATTTCGGTGGGTGTGAGTTGACCCGAAACATGATTTCATTGCAGCGTGATGGATCCAGAATGATGTGTTTCATGCTTACCCCTCACTGTTGATGGAGGAGTTGCGTGACATGGTTTTGGGGGATGTGTCATAGTCGGAGTCGGAGCGATACAGGAAAGACTCCCTGCGTTGGCTCTGGGGGAAAGAAGGGTGGAGCACCAACCCAGGACTCGCCTGCGAATCCATGGGACTGCGGCCTGGCGACGGACCATTCTCCGAATCGAAGCTGACGCAAAGACAGGGAGAATATTTGGTTTACATTTGATGCATCTGTAAGTGTTTAGCTTATCTGATAGCGACACCCAAACACAGCTGTGCAGTCCGTCCTCCATTAGCGAGTCTTATAGAGGAACCTGGAAGATGTGACAGTCATAAAAACATGAACCCATGCAGCTGTGACTCTGTCGGAGTGGCAGAGCGCCACCGGGCTGCATTACATCTTACTGACAAGCCATCTTCTGAGGCGAGTCATGTTGAAGAGAGCAAAATGAACGGCATCAACCTCGGTTGCTCTCTGGGCCGAAGCTGTCTGTCTGAGGACGTGGATCTCTTCATACCCCCAAACTTTCTGACTGATTAAAAGCACTGAAAACTGGCATATAAGACAAGCGCAGGTGAGGAAACAGATCTCAGTGGATCTGCAGCATCTATTTCTTAATGCAGGATAACTTTGAACTCTTCGCCTTCACTTCTCAAACTTGTTCTTACAAACACGGTCGTGAACAGCTTTGAGCTTAACTTCTAAAATGGAGCGTGAAGTGCGGATATTTATAGACTTTCTAAATTGGCCAATTAGGAGCCACTCCTCCCCCCAGAAGGCTTTGTGAGTATTGGCTTCAGATCAAATTATCATTAAACAAGGTTTTCCCAGCGATGAAAAGCATATCAGAAATGTCTGCCAGGGGGACCCTCTGCAAGCTGGATATGTTAATCCCTGTTTGTTTGTTTTCCTGCAGAGTTTTAGTGTAATTACGAGACTTCAGCGTTCTGTATTCAGTTCTTCTCCAAAAATCGAATCCATCTGTTGTTGTTGTGTGTGTGCACTCAGCACCTGAGCAGATGCTGGAATCGCTGCAGCTTCTCGTTTTCGAAGGTGGGTTAGTGAGAACTGGGCCAAAGTTAGAAGCAGTTGGAACGCAGGAAAACTGTGAGTGTTACCTGCTGAGACAGTGAGACGAGCGTCTGCGCTCCTGAATGCTGCGGTTCAGTTTCATGCGCCGGAACAGGGCCGAGCCCGTGTGCCCACGGGACTGATCGACCGGCGACACGGGGGAGGTGAGCGAGGGCGCAGGAGGTGGACCCTCAGGACTCTCCCACAACCTCATCTGTCGCGTCAGCTTCCTCTGACTCATCGCTGCCGGCTCTGGAACCCTCGTGAAGCCGACCAGGTAACGAAATCTAAAACGTAGCTGTCTGTACGGGCAACCTCCCACACCCACATGCACTTTTTAGTGCATCGGCTCGGCCAAACAGGAAGCACCTGCCTTATGTGGTGCAAGCTGACCTGAATGCAAAGATCAAATAACAAGGTCTAATCCAGCCTTTAGTCCCGTTCATGCCAGATGAGTCAAAGTGCATCAACATGCAGATCCTGCACCGGGATCCTCAGGCCATGGGTGCTTCAAATCCAGCTCCCCTTCTTCCTTCCTCTGGATTTAAGCAGGTTTCCTTAATCCTCGTCTGTGTAGGTTTGTTTGAGGTTTTTCTGCAACCTCTAAGCGGACCCCGAAGAGAAACGCTCACCACCTCAGCTCAGCTCCTACTGGTGATGCAACCGGTCTCCTTCTGGTCTCCAGGGTGCTCACTCACTCCAATGAGGGCCGCCAGGCTGCAGAAACAACCGAGGGACATGTGACGATCTCGCTTAATTTCTTAACCAGCCAGCCTTTCGCCCTTCACATTGTTGTATGTGACTTTTTTTCTCTCTCCTCCCCCCAACCGCCCCGACTGCACGCATGTGCCGTCCTTATCTCACAGCTCGCAGTTCCTCTGCAGCAACAGGAAAAGCTGATCAGTAAGAGTAGCCGACCACAGGCGCGAGGGTAGAGCAACACCGTCTGTGTGATGAGGATGTGAACAGAAGATAGAGAACAACCCAGAGAGAGGAGGAGAAAAGAGAGAGAAAGCCAGGGGAAAGCGGGTTGACTCATCCCCCTGTGTAAATGTTTACATGTTCTCCTGAGGAGCGTGCAGAGGTTTGCGCCCAAAACATTTGGTGTTTTGACATCAACAACCTTGTACACCGACAGCACTTTCCTTGGCCTTTAGATGTGAACGGAAACAGTCCTGCCTTCATGCTCTCTACGAGCAACAATTAGACCGTGAAATAGCTTTTCTCCAACAAGGTGCATCAGGTCATACAAAGCTAATTCGGCGATGACATCGGAGGTATCAGACGGCTCCTGGAGGGTCGGCTGGTTCCTCCCGTAGACGCAGGAATATTCTTCCTGCAGTGTTATTTAAAACGATGTCAGAGCTGTGGAATGACTGTAGGTGTCGGGTCTGATGTGTTATTTATTACTTTGGTACGCAGGGGGGGTGTTGAGTCACAGCATTGTGTTCACCCTGGAATTACCTAAATGGCATTTGGAAACAACTCTGGTGAATGTGGCAATTTCCTTCCAAGACAAAAGGAAAACGCAGACGTGGCCGCCAGGATTTGGATCTATTCATCGTTCGGTTTGATTTACGACTTAATATATCGTTTTAAATAAGGAAACAAATCAAATCAAAACAGCATTATGTCGGAGCTCTCCGCCTGATGTTTCCCATCGCAGCCTTTGGAGATAATAACGACCGCAATCAAGCGCTTTTATTGTGTCTGTGAATTGGGTTTCTAAACTTCTTGACTTTGGCGAACTGCTGCAGACGGAGGGTTCCCTCTGTCCACGGATGGAAGTCAGATCAGGACTCACAGCAGCTGCTGCGGAACGCTCCAGTGTTTGAGTTGTGTATCTCTTCCCGCTGATATCTGGTCACGACCTTTTGACTTCCCCTCCAGATTCACGGCACCCAGAGGCATCGAGGAAACTTCAGAAAACAGCCTCCTCCGTGATTCACGGTGCTTTTCTTTGAAAGCTTTGTTTTCCGTGAACGCAGAGATCAGATTTCTTTCCATCTGTCCGGAGGGTGATTCCCTCTGCGACCGGTCAACAAACTCCAGCTTGGCTCTCATGCAGAGCTGCATGCAATGAAAGTTACTCAGGGGCACTTGAGGTCAACAGTTATCTTCTGCATCTGTGGGGCAACTGGAGCAAAGAGCAGTAATGTTTCCCTTCACCGGCCCCCAACCGGCCTTATCTCAGGCTGACACACATGCTCCTGACGAGGTAAACAACAGTGGATGCAGCTATTAGTTAAACTCTCCAACATGATTAAAATAGGGTGTGCATCACATGAACGACGCCATTGTTATAATTCTGGCCGGGCGTTCTTCTCCAACAGCGACAGCTGGTACGACTTTGAGAATGAAGGTCAGCCTCGTTCTGTTTGGAAGTTTTTCTTGGTTCTCCTCCACCGATCCAACAATCTCTCTGCTTCATCTCTCCGTCATGAAGCCGGGTTCCGTGGACGTCGGCCGCATTCCGCCGACTTCCTGATAGTATTGGCGCCAGCGTTCGAAAGAACATCGAGCTCTTTGGACATCTTGCAGCTTCGCACGTTGACCGTGTTTAGCCGTTCCTCCTGTTACTTCAGTCCTTATAAGGAAAACACACTTTCAGCCGCGTCAGTCAATCGGGAGGAATTCACGTCTGACATCTTAATTCCTCATCTAACTCTTATCATATCACTGAGGATACAACTGATACTGCAGGATAATATTGTTGTTCTTGGTTTGTAATGTGTATTTTTATTATACAAATGATAATATTGCAGAGGAGAGTTTAATATAATGTACTTCATATCAAACAGCTTCACATTACAGGCCTAACCCAGAATAACAGCGGATGTCTGGTGTTATTTCAAAACACATTTAATACATTTAAACTTCCTCCTTCAGGTGATGTTTGTGCCTCCAGTAATTGCAATGAGACCAGATCAGATTCTAAAGTGGAAATGAAAAAACAAGAAGTCACTCCAGACGTTTGTGTTGATTGTAGCGGCGGTAAACTCGTGTCAGTGTTTAGAATACAGATTAGTGTCTGCGGGTGCCGGCATGTATCTGTGTCAACCTGCACTCGTGTGTGAGAGCACAAAAGAAACGACTTGTGTCTCCCTCAGCAGGATCGAGTGTTACGCCTCTCAGGAAGCGGCTTAAAGCGCGAGCACAGTGCAGAACACTGGAGATAAGATTGTCAGGCCTCCTCCCATCTGCACGTCCACGTACAGTAGTTCACCTTCTTCTCAGCCTCGTCCCCTTCCTGGTGGAAAGTCACTTATGAAAAGGCGTCACAAGCAGGCGGCGTGAACAAAGACAGACTCCAGGAGGATGTCAAGAATTCTAAATCACATGACAGCTACTATTGTCGCCTCTGGAGAGACGATGAGGAGACGATTATTCTATCTGCTATTAAATACAAATTGTCCCTCTCAATAATTGGCTGGCGAAACCTCTCAAAGTGACTCATGCACACATGTAGACACACACACACACACACACACACACACACGTGTGCTGGTGCACTGGTAAGAAAACACCCCCGTGTCACACTCCAGCGCATGCACGCTTTTTTTTTTTTGTTGTTTTCACTCAAACACAATGAAAAAAGGCAAACTGGATCCATGTAAACACAGACTGGGGAGCGGTGTGATTACAAGGCGCTGTGAGCAGCTCTCCAGGTTTCATCGTGAGACAAAAACCGAGTCTCTGGACGATGACACGATGATCAGAGGTTTCCGAGGGGGATCTGTGCCGGCTGAGCGGCTGCTTCCCGCGGACGATAACAAACTGTCTCTGTCGAGATGGAGAGCAGCAGTCTCTCTCTCTCTCTCTCTCTGCTACCTGAACTGCCGCACTCTGTCAACTCCCCGCGGCCCCGGTGACTCACGGAGACAAACCTCTGGTAATGAATATATTAACAACGCAACTCATTTTACATGACTGAGAGATGCGGTCACTCACATGGAAAATGTAAGGCTCATTTATCGCCTGTGCGGCGGCGGTGAAGCAGAGAGACGGATGGTCCTCTGGTTGAGGAGGCGTCCACACAGGTATTAGTGCAGCACTAGTTGGATTATTAAATTAGCAACATGCATCATCTTACAGAAAGTCCCTTTGTGCTGAATAAGCTGGGGAATCTGGGCTTTGTGAGCAGCACCTCATTTCTGCTTCTTTCGCAGACAAAAGCTTAATTTCATGTTATTAATACAGCCGGCTTCAAAGGGCTTCGGAGCCAAGAGTCAACGCAGCGATTAGTTTAATTAAACCTACGAGTCCATGTGAGAGTGTGGAGGAGATTTATGTACATCCCTGCATCGACTATCTCTTTCTATCGATTATTCATTAGCGATCGAGGTGAAGGAGCTGGTGACCACATCAGCGATTCCTCAGCGGACTGGTTGGTGTCCGCTCGGTTTATCCTTGCAGCCGTCACCCTGCTCGCTGCCGTTAATCAGACGTCTCTGAGGGGATGAACTAACCATCGCTCATTTCAGCTGCTTAAAGAAAAAACAGTCTCACCCCCCCCCCCCCCGCCCCTTTTCCCCTTTT
>CAAKHC010014028.1:60120-82860 GCA_901007825.1 Macroramphosus scolopax | reverse complement strand
ACTTTTTCAGATAATTATTATTAGGGATTACATTGGGATATAATTACCGATGTCGGAGTGCAGCTCCCTGTAGCGAGAGAGGTTTTTCACCAGACACACAGACGTCCTCTTCACACCACTGTCTCCCTCCTGTAACATTTTCTTCACATGCTGGAGGCCATTTTCCCGTTGAACAATCGTAAAGGCGATGGCTTCAGTCACCTGCCAGACCACCATAAATAGTTAAAGCAACACATATTTCATTAGCGACAGCGGCCTCTGCTGGCGAAAGAGGAAATTACAGGACGCTGGCAAATTTGATTCTGAAAAACAAACGTGGTCGTAAAATTCTTGTGTCACGAGTATTTCTCCATAATCTAGTTCTTAGGTGTTAAATAAATCATATGAGAATTATGAAACAAATGTCTTGTTTGAGTACAAATAATGACATATTTCCAAGTTAAATTGAGGTTTACTGGAGGGTTGCATCTCACCGCTCCTGTTCCAGCTGTGATGTTCTGCAGGGCTCCGACAGCCGCCTCCTGGGTGTAGTGACGCACACTGCAAGCCATCAGCGACAAGTACATCCGGATGGTGATGGAGCTCCACAACCACTCGATGCCGCGGGGGTTGGCCTTCTCCTCCAGCAGGGTGCGCTGACGCTCCAGTTTCTGACACAAAACAGCAGCATGTTGGCTGTGCTTAGTTTGACACAAAGGGCAGCTTTTAAGCAGCAGATTAATGCAGCATGCAGGCATATATTTTCTTTTTCTTACACGCATTATGTGCTTGTGTTTGCATTTTAGACCGTACTTGACCCGGGAAGACCTGGCTGAGCATAAACTACAGCATCATCACGCTTCAAATTAACAGAATTGCAGATGTTTCCACTGCCTGATGCAGTAACTGAAAGGCTGTAATGCAGTTAGATGACTTTAGGAGTTTAAGGGGAATACAGATACTTTGAGGGTGTTTTAACAGAAGCTTTAAGAATTTAACATCAGCCAGTAGCATTCTGTATTTAGAGCAGAAAGGCCCTCTACAATCAACTACATACTGTATATTTAACACCCAATCCACATGTTATCTGTGGTATCAGCTTGACCCATAATTTCTAATCAAGGGAGATCTTAATGCCACAGCTACAACATCTTAGAGGCGTCATTTCTTGGCTCCATTTGAAGCTGAAAGGGAGCAAATCTCTGCAACCAGGCTCCAAAGCGTTGTGACAAGCCTCCTCAATGGATAATAAATGAAGGCTGTGACGGAAGAATGAGATGTTCTACTATTACACACGCGTGCGAATGATCAGACGTCTGCATACATTAATACGGGATGTAAATCAAATGCAAAAAAATGTGCTAAACGCAAGGCGTGCATACATGTTTAATGAAGCATTCAGCTCATAACCGTAGATCTCAGACCCGCCGCATATCAGGACGGGCCATTCGCTTTCATTCTTCTCTCACTAAATAAGAGCAGGAGAAATAAAATACTGGGAAGCTTTTCTTGGTGTTATTAAACTGGCAGTTTTAACTGAATACCACCATCAGTTATTTCACCACCTCGGTGTAGAACTCTCCCGGAGGATTACCTCGGTGATCTCGGCACTGCGGTTGGCGAAACAGCCCACCGTCTTCGGTTTGGGTGCCGGGTTTTGCGGCGGCTCCCTGAGACCGCTCGTGAACTTGGTTGGAACCTCTGACTCGATCTGATAAGACAGGTTGTGCAGGATGCAGACGCAGTTCTCTGTTGACTTCAGAAGCAGATACGGATGAATATCGCACGGCATTCTGTATACACACAACCTCTAACGTAGATGTGGGTGCAGGTGTGACAGGGAGGGCCCAGTGTCACATGCTGCAGCACAATAACCAGTGTTGCAGGAAGAGGACAGATACTGTAATTGATCAAACACTATGTTGTAATACAGATTACAGATAACAGTTTTCTCTGGAATATGAATCATTTTCATTTCACCTTGTCGTCTCTCTTGTAGTCGGCTATGGTTCCCCGGATGTAGTAGACCAGAGAGTCAATGAGATTGTCGCACTCCCGCATTTCCTTCCTGCCGTTTGGACCGGTAGAGCTCAGATTCCTGGAAACAAATCATCAGGGCGACGTGACATTTGTGTGTCGGTTTCAGTCCCACTGGGACATTTACATAAAGTCAGCAAGAGTTCCCTGTGAGTCAAATACAGAGAAACTACCTTTCGCTCGTGTAATGACACGAGCTGATAGATGCACCATGTTCTTCTGAAATAAACATTTTATGTAACTCCCCCAGAAGAACACAAAAAATGCAACAATTACAGATCCAGGTTTTTCTTGGTGCAGTGCGGAAATATAAATTGGAGGAGAAATCATCGTTTTTCGTCATCGGCGGGGGAGAAATGTGGGTTCAAATGGTTTTTGAACATGATAAGCAGAACTCGTTAACTTTGGGCCAGCGAAGAGTGATTTCAGTTCAGCAGAGCGGAGAGAAGAGAGAGCACGATGAATAATTCAGCCTTATCATTCAGCTTTTTTTTTGGTTTCCGGGGGAGCAGTGCGTCTGGTATCTGCTGCTTTGTAAACAGGGAGATGATATAAAACTGATAAATAGTGGTTTATGTACAGAAGTGGGATTATCAGTTTCATGGACGTTGAATAACATGCAACAAAGGATGTTTTTAAGTAATCTAGTGATATCATATAATAATTTCCTGTGTTGCAGTGAACCTGAGCTGAGCAACTGCTGATATTGATCGTGAACTATTAACCTGTTTTTTTGTAGAAATGTTCTAACGCTAAAGTATGATACGAGTATCTGATACTAGAAGAGGTGTCTTCTCGCTCGGATCCCTAAAATACACGACAAAAGCTCCGTATATCTGGTTTCAAAGCCAACAAAGACCCACCTCAGGCAGCCTGTCGCGCTGTGGAAGGCCTCTTCATCGGCTAGCAGCTCGTCTTTTGGGTTCTCGCCCTCGGAGATGCCAGAGCTGGGCACGAGGACCGACTGTGTGAGGACGGTTAAGGCCTGTCTGGAGAGGCCTTCCTTTAGAAGGTCGTGAGAGGAGAGGTTCCAGAGAAGACCTGAGAGTAAAGAGAAGCAATGCTTGTGTGCAGGTTTGAGGGCAGCGATCATGTCATAAAGTGCTCGTGATCTCATGTATGAAGCTCAGCCGCTACTACGAACTGACTGGTGAGCTGTCGTCTGGTCTCGACATCATGGCTGCACTTCAGGACGCGCAGGATGGTGGCCAAGCCGTGGTTGTCCTTCACCTCCATCTTGTTCTCGCTGCTCTGATAAACAACATTTCGCAGCGCTCCTGCGGCGGCGCACTGCACCTCCTCGCTGTCGTTGTCGAGGAGCTGCAGGAGCTTCCCGATCCCCCGGAGGTAGTACACCTGAAGACAAGCGTGGATTATTAAAGACATCAAACATCACATACATAAACCAGAAATGTCCTTATATGCAACTCCTCAACTGAAACCAACACATATGCCTGCATGCATTACAAATATGCATCAATTATCTCGTAAAATAATCTAATAAGGTCTTAAACCAGGAGCATTAACACTACATGTTAACCAGCAGTCAATTCCCAGATGCTGTTCTGAAAAAAAATTCAGATCCAGTGAAGTGAGAAGCAACAGCATGTCCTCCGAAATCAGCTGCAGCTGTGGACTGAATGTTCTGCTCCATCTCACTAAACACAGTAGATGCAGCAGAGGTGGGTCTCTTTCGTGGAAAGCACTGGAGTTGCCTCGACAGCTTGTATTCTGCCGGGAGATCCACTCCAGAGCAGCTAGCTTTGTCGCTGACGTCCAGCATGTGCGATGAAACGTACCATCTTTTTAGCGTCGGCGCTGTTCAGACACTGAGATTTGATGTGGTTCGCTGCACAGATCAGTGAGTCCTCGTTGTCCTGCGTAAGCATGTTGACGGCCCTCTCCAACGTCATCGCTCGGGGTTTGATCCCGGACTGCCTGGGTGAGGAAACAGCATTAGATGAGGATGAGAACAATTCAGCACTCAGCTGTTTATTCTGTTGAGTGTAAGTCACAAAAATCTTTCAGAACATACAAAATATCTTACAGAGTTGTGACATGTGTCGCCTGTATCTGCTGAGGGGGGAGCTCTTCTTGCAGCGGCCTCCCCGTGTCCACCTCCCCGCTGAAGGTAGACTGCGGGTATGAATTAAGCCTCTGAAGCCTTTGGTCCTCCCTCCTGAACTGAGACAGCCAGGGCGACCCGTCATGAGCGTGGGCGGCACCGAACATCCCATCACCGCTCTGTCTCTCCTGGTTGAAAACAGGCTGAGAATTCCAGTGCGACCCGTAGTCGCGCTGAAACACAGGCTGCATCTCTTCTATCTGTCTGAGTGACCTCTGGCGAAAGGCCCCGTTCTTCGACGTGGACGCGTGCAGGCGCATGCCTTGAGGCGCCTCTGAAAAGGCGTAGCGCCTGAATGTATCACGTCCAACCGAGTGGTCCAGAAGTACCACTCCTGTGTGGCTGACTGGGTCCTGGGACCGTGTACGTACTAAAACGTTTGGCGTTGTATAGAAAGTGGCTGCTAGCTATCTCTGGACTCTGTGGAGGAGACACCTCCACCCTTTTGGAGGGCCTCCGCACATGTTCTCTGCTTGAATGAGAGTGGATGGTGCCGCCCGATCCGTTAACCTGTGAGGAAAAAACACAAAAATTGAAAATGCTACAAATTAAAATGAAGCCTTATTATAAAAACCTGAGTTTTATATTCAATTAAAGTGTTGGAAGCCTATTCAATTGTATGGTATTAATACAATAAGCACTTATATAAATAAAAGGCCTGGAGGCCTGGAACATGATGCACCAGCAGACAAAACACCCTCCGATATGACTGTATTCAAATTGTGGCAAACATTATTCAAAGTGCGGAGTGATGTTCCTTCAAAGACAGAACACATAACATACACACATAATTAAAGTGATAGCACCTTGAATACTTAAAAAGCTGACTAGAAATAGCAATCAGACGTCTTGCAGGAGAACATGAAGGTGTCAGTTTGGGAAAAGAACGTTTCTTACCGTCATGAGTGGCAACAGTCCGTCTATGGCATCGAAGCTCTTTGATGTGTTTTTCTGCAGAAAGGCGCCGCCTGTAACAAGTTCAAGAGGTTCCGTCAATGTTTTGTTTCACACTGTGATGACCTCAACGCACGGTGACACACTGACAGGGATACAGGGGTGCTGCTCACACTGAGCGATCACAGGAACATTTCTTATTCTATTTATATAGCTTATATATGTGTCATAGTGTATATATATATTTTATGTTTTTGTCCTTATACAGAGTGAGTTCAAAATATGCAGTGCAGAGTGTATGTGTACTACCGATGGCGTAACCATGGAGACAACATAGGGTGAATCCTGTGACCCTCTGTGTCACTAACGTTAGCTATCACAGCTGATGCTAGTTGATTGATTACACATTAAGTTAAGTTTTGTTATGATTATGATTCATGCATGCACCGTTGCATTGTGGCCTGTCGCAGCATTGAACATGTTCTGTTTGTTTATTTTTATTCATGACATCAATATGTTTGCGGCACATTTCGAGCACGACTGACTATTCAGCAGACGTGTCATCTCCCCACCGTCCAATTTATTATAATTACTTCCTTATTATTGCTGCCAAACAAATGTCATGTTCATTTGCATGAGCAGGTACTGACAAGGAGAAGGTGGAATTAAAAGCAGAACAGCTGAGTGGTACAATAGTACATGTACTCACGCCAACATCTTGATTTAGGCTATAAATGTGTAATAAACAAGGGCACGACCCTGTTGGATTAAAGGTTATATTAAAAATTGAGTCCTAAATGTTTAGGATAGAATTTGTTCAATTGGTTTTTAATAATGAAGATGTATTTGTTTCCTTGGCACAAAAAGGGCAACAGATAACAAAATAAAAATAAAGTAAAACACTAAAAAAAAACATCGTATCGGCCCAGACTTTCAGACTCAGTGCCTCCCTGCAGTTATTACAGCTTTTAGATTTATTTGAACACATTTTTTTGATTTTCTCCGCGACAGGAACGACGTTTACCTTTGCACACGCTCTTCCTCGCCCTCCGTGCCAGTGTGAGCTGCACTTGCTGCTGAACACGTCGACTGCGGTCGGTTGAACTCACTTCCGGCGAGCTGCCCCGGCTCGGTTCGGCCGGCAGAGCCAAGCTGGAGTCGTCCAGCAGGAAGGAGCCGTCCGCAGGTAAAGCGGATTTAAAGAACAACTCGTCCATTGTGAACGAGTCTAGATTATTCCCGGCCTGTGAGTCATTGAAGCAGGTGGACACAGTTCCTGGATTAACGTTCGGTCCTTCTTTGTTGTGCCTCAGATCTCTCAGGTGGGTCCTGACACCGGGGAGGGGGCGTGGCCAGAGGCGCCGCACCTGAGGTGTCAGGTGTCCCTGCTGGTCATTGTTGGCACTGCTGTCACAGATTGGATGGTGTAAATTGTGTAAGATTTTCAAGCATATTCTTCTACTTTATATCTCTAATCTATAAAACATTACAGAGGCAAATAGTAATAATAAAATAATGACTGGTGCTCATTTAAAGATGAGACAGAATAACTCATCAATTGTTTTGAATGCAGTTTTATGGGTTTACAAGGGAAAAAATTGTGGTAATTAAGTAATGGGTTGCTTGAGTAGTTGTGTACATTATTAATCATCCACATGTGACCACCTCTGCTGTCGGTTGTAAGGAGAGACTGCAGTCACAGAGCAACAGGTGGGGCTCCAGAGAAAGGAGCCTCTATCAGTTTTACGGTAATTACAGCAGGTTTTATAGCCAACAATTACTATCTGACATTTATAGTTGAGACTATGATCCACATTTGCCTCGTCATGCTGTCGACACTGAGCTGCGGATACCTGATAGCCAGATTAGAACAGACTAGACACCATTTCTACTCCGCTCCGCTCTATTATTCATATACTGTATATCCAGATAATAATAGACTACCAGCGAACCTGGTAATCCCTCTCCACGAGGCTCGGCTTTATTACCTGAATTTGGACCACATGTCATGCAGTTTTATGGTGCTTGTCATCTGATAACGTGCAAAGTGTGTTACTTTAAATCGTCAGCTACTAAAAGGGAAACATATCAGTTGTTAAGTCCTGCTGAGAATGGGAGGCGGTGGTGGCGGTGGTGGTGGTGGTGGTGGTGGGGGGGGGGGGGGGGGGTGTAAACTTTCACCCTGCGGCCTGCAGTTACTGGAAACCATCAAATGTTTTTCTTTTGAATCAAACATGACACCTTCCAGGACTCTCTCACTGATGAGCAACTGAGTTATAATACGCCTGAACCTTTGCACAGTAAAGAAGTAAACATTCAACAATAGTTTCAGTAAGATTTCCCCTTTTAATACTTTCTTTTTCTCAAAAACAACATTTTCCAGTTTAACGTTAGAACTTCACTGTGCATAATAATCAAGACAAAACCGTGACATATCTATAGTTTGCTTTGATTACAACGCACCGGACACACCTCGTGTGTGATATTACTGTGTGTGCAGCAAACATTCAAGCTGTCCAAATCCATATAACAGTCGATTTTCTCATTGATTCCAGGCATCATCAGAACACATCTGTTTAATTTATGGGATTTTTCAGTTCTTAATTAATATGAGCCTTCACAGATCAGGTGCAGGGAGGTGTTTCATCCGGACTCCAAGTTGACAGGGCGTCAATATCAATATTTAGGGGTTAAATTAAACGTGTGTCGACTTGGATTATAATCTGAGATTGATGTTAACAACAGTATGGGGTGAAAAGAAGTGCCTGTGGTTCACTAGTCAGAATTTCAACAATGGAGGATTTGATTAATCCCCCCAGAAAACACATGTTCACATTATAAATGATTATTTGAAATAACATTAATTAAGTGTATCAACCTATTTTTTTTTTATTTATTTTTTTTTTAGCAGAGCGGATCAACGTGTCTGTGTGACCTCGACACCGAGACATTCTCCACCCGCGAGAACTATTACAATTTGGCACAAAAGTCATATTTCACTTCCATAAAACCACTAAACACACACTTTCATACAGAGGAAGAGGTGGTGGGAGTTTTATCAATCACATATAATCACTGGATGAATCTGTGTTGTTTGATGCTTCGGGGTCGGGGTCAGAGCGGCGACCCCGCACACTGAAAACCTAAAAAAAAGGTATGAATGAACATTAATCTGTCGGTGTGTGAGAAACAATTTAAAATCCAAAACATTCCTCTGATCGTTACAATCATTCCTAAAACTGATATTTCCCCCCGAAATCTTGGATATCTTCAGTGAAACCCAAATGTTCCTAAAGACTTATTTTTCGTGCCTGTTTGGCCAAAATAAAACAAAAGTTCATTAACAAAATTATTTACTTTTCAAGAAATCTTTTAATATTCTTTCAATTTTGAAAATGTCCTAAGTGGATTCTTTGTTAACCACGAGTTGCTGTTTTTATTATTTTTATTGTGTGTTTGATATTCAAAGTTTCATTAGTGTTTAACCAGTTTAATTGACTCCACAGTCAATTAACTTTTCCCTATTTCATACCAAACTTAAACCTGTGGCACGTACATACTGAGTGGGGGGGGTCGGGGGGTGTCTACGTTTCTTTTTTCCTTCCATTTGTACATCGTTAAAAAATATATAAAATATTAAGAGATAAATTTACAGGTTCATTCAGGTTAAAAACACATTTTCAATACTTCTCTTCAAAGGTATTTACAAATATCTGTGTGTTCACGAGTCGTCATTCGGCTGTCAGCGCAGGAGTGAGAGGGTGATTCAAGTCATGCTTCGACGGGGGGAAACGCTCATCTCTTTTTGGATTTTGTCGTCTTGAGATTTCAAAAATTTGGTTTCTTTTTGGCAGAAAAAGGAAAAAAAACAAACCGGATGTAACACAAACATGTTAGAAACAGGTAAGTCAGGACAGAGTTCCTGACCTGAGGAACATCAGCGACTCTTTTAAAACCTCCAGGGAGACAAACGACTCCACTGCAGACGATGGGGAACAGTGATTCTCACCTACATGGCCACCAAATCTTCTGGTGGATGGTTTTAGCCAGCACGAGTGTATCATCTTCAACATGAGAGCTAAACATGTGCAGCCTCCTGCCAAACCGCTTCACTTTTCATTGAATGTAAAAACACTGAAATGTTTCCGTAGAGAATCCACTTGTGTCAATTAATAATAAATTGAACTCTGGTTCGAAGCAGCACAAACACAAAGAAACCCTATTAAATACTTTTAGTATACAGAGGCGGGAAAAATAGCCGTGAATGGTGAAAGGCAAGTTTGTTGGAGTGGTCGAGGTTAGTTGACTCGCATCTTTTGCTTTGAACTATAAACACGACGGAGTCCAATGGAAGATCGGCGTCGCGACTCGTCCGGTCTTCAGTCTACTGAGGTAGCAACACACTGACTGTTGGCCCAGCCTCCTTGGAGACCTATGACCCGACCGCTTAAACCCCTTTTCCACAAAGACAGCTGCAGGGCTGGTTACGTTGCCGCTGCCTCATCCAGTTCTTTTGTATTTAAAAAAGAAGAAAGAACCAGCTTTCAGCCAGATAAACTGGTTGCAGAGGGTCAGCGACCCTTCGCCGGTCTGGAATCAACGACTGCAGCCGGCCTGGGGGTGAACCAGTTGTTCTGGCGCTAGTTGGGAAAGAAGACATGCAGATGTAGGCCATGACGTAATGTTTCCATCGAGGCTCTCCTGCCGTGGAACCACACCGGCAGCAGCCCTGCACTAGAACCAGGTCCACACGGGTGGACAGGGGGTATTAGGGTCAAACGTTACTTCTAGCAGAGCAACTTTCACTTCACTCCGTCTTCATTTGTCGAAAGATGTTTGAAATGCTCGTTAAGTGTCTAACAATTATTTAACTGGGAGGTGGATAAAACATTTTCAGCCAATTTGGTCGTGATTAATGGATAAATGCTGTAAAGAAAATCCCACTTTGCATTAAAATGAAACAGAAGAGACAATTCAATGCTGTGGTGTCTTTCTACCGTAGATCCATGGAGTATTAGACAATATCATGCATTGATGACTAAGACATCCTTAGGTCTGAAAACATTCCCCACGTGGACATGCTTTGGGGGTTAAGTACCCTTTTATTGACTAGAAAGCATATCCGTCTTGCTAAAAGAAAATAAAAATAACCGACCCAAATATGACATTCATACAAAGTTTTCTGTAAGGCATTCTTTTACCAGGTCACACACACACACACACGTGTCATTCATGTCAGCACAGTCTGCAGCTTCCACTTCCCGTACTCTGGCAGTCTGGTGCTTGCCAGCAGGACAAAAGTGTTCTTGAGATAGCCATTTTTTTTTTTTTGGTGTCCGAGGTGTGAGCTTTACCAACTTCCGCTCAGTCACATGAGTCTTTCGTAAAGTTACGGCTATGGGTTTTGGTCCGTCCTGCAGTTAAGACTTGAAAATTATACATACATACGAGCCGTAACTCTGAAAAGTCATATATTCATGCAAGACTGTAGAAACTCTCAGCACGGTCCGGGTTTGCGTCTGTACAGAACGGGACAGGAGGTCTGGGTGCAGTCCTATCTGCGGGAGGAGCCCAGCATGCTGCCCGTTGAGGGTGTGGTGGCCGTAGCGCTGTAATGGGGGTAGTTGTCATTTGCAGGCGGGCTCGGGAGGATCGAGTTTCCGTTGGTCGGGGAGCAGCTGAGCTGGAGTCTCCGCAGGTACTCGGCGTGGACAGGTTTGTGGCTCTGCAGTACTTTAATGGCCTCGTCCACGGTGAACCACTCCCGCTTTCGGCCTGCAGAGGGCGACAGAACAATGTTAAGAATCTTTCGAAGTCCTTCTATGCACAAATATAGTTGATAGAGACCCATGTATGAGAGATTTAGGTGCCTCACTTTACCCTCTTAACTGGAATAGAAACTAATAGTTGACAGAAATAAACTAAATTGAGAAAAGTTATTGAGGCAGCGCTCGTATGTTTTACAGCAAGTCACCACAAGAGGCAGCGTATTTAAAGTTCAGCTGCTTTGTTTTGTCTTGTTAATGAGATTAATTAAAAGTAGGGGAGGGAGATACAGCATCTCCAGTACTACACACATGTATGTATTTACATTTAAGCACGTTAAACAATGACACATATACGTACAAACATGCATGCACACATAAACATACGATTGTCAATTTGAACACACTAACATGCAGGCTGCTGCAAACCTGGCTGGATTCCACTGATCACCTATAAGTTCAATTGGATTTCGGCAAAGATCAGTGGGTCACTGCGTAACCCAGTACCTACATATAAATCTAGTATATTGTACAAGGGCGACTACACACACACACACACACACACACACATATATATATAGTTGAAGGTGAAGTGAAACTGCACCTATGTTGACGGAGTCCTCCCAGGCCTCCAGCGTTTCTGTGACAGTTAAGACATACACGTATGTCCGGTGCTTCCGATCTTGGTTTTGCTTTAGAGGGAATAGAAACGGAATATTTACCATCATGAACAGCAGCGAGAGCCTCATTTCAAACATCTTCTGTACCGTCATCTCAATTTTATTTATATATATTTATACATAAAGGCCAATGCATATGGTCCTTTTTGCATTTCATTTGTGTGTGTTTGTTTGATGAACTGCCCAGGTATCACACACGGGAGCTCACCTCAAATACACCAAGCAAACGTCCGAGCTTCCCCTTCACACCAGCCTGTGGAATAAACAAAAATGGGTTCTTTTTATTTGCATGGACGTTTGGTTTATCTCACAATTCCTAGCAAACAGAAGCAGAATTTTCTTTAACAGTTTAAGACGAAACTACATAATACGTGGGGTTTATAGCTTGTCCTCGAAGGCCCGACAGCTTCTCTGGTTTTTGTGAGTCTGTCGACAGTTTTCTCTTGTGTTATGATTTCTTTATGGAGTGTTTAAGAGTGGCTGGGTGTTATGTCTTCAGGAAAGGACTCCACATCCAGCAGTATAAATCGCTGGCAGTCCCTCTGACTGACTCAAAACCTGGCCTGAGCCCTGAAAATTATTTTTACCTAAATGTCATTATATTCCTTTCCAAGCACTTAGCAGTTGTTTTATTCCCTCAGATGAACTTCACAGGAATCCAATGAACTGTCAAGACATTTGACATCGGTGCTTTTCCAGTCCCCCTGCTCTGCATACTCCCAAAGTGTCACTATGTCCCGCTGATGTCGCCAGCAGGCTGGGCTCCAGGGCCTGTGAATGCACAGGAATCCAGCGAGGAGACAAGTTTAGACCTCTGACGTGACTGAGAACACAAGCTTCTCAACTAGCGAGGCCTCCGGAATACCAACGGACCCCCTCAGTCACCCAGCTTCCGACTCCGTGCCCCTTCAGAAGTCTCGCCCTTGCCCTGAATACTGCTGTCAGCCGGATGAATCCACGCAACTCCAATTCTGGTTACTCAGTGTGACATATCTCACTGGAACAGGATGGACATTTTGCAGGATTTAGAACTCTAAGAATGATTATGGAGACCTTTCCCTGTCAAACATCCTCTGCCTCCCAGTATAACTATTTTAGGTTGGACTCCATGTGAAGTTTTATTGTGTTTATGATCACAAAATAGACACTATAAATAAACTAAAACATCAAAGAAGTCCTGGTCTAGTCACCTCCTCAAACACCTCTCGCACCGCAGCGCCACACGGCTCCTCTTCCGGCTCCATCCCTCCTCCGGGGACGATCCACTGGTCCGGGTGCCGACTGCTGCTGACCAGCAACACCTGGAACAGAAATGTGGAGCATTTAAATTCATCTGATTTTATGGGGTGTCGTTGTGTGGCCACAGAAAGGGACACAGATAAACACGTCACATCAGCTGGAAGAATAAAAATCACACGCTGGCTACCACGAACATAATCTCCTTTCTACTGTTCTTTGGATTAGTCTTTAAGGGGAGATTATAGTTGGTGCATTTTTTGGCTTTGACTTTACATTGAGTGACACAGTAATGATTTATTCCCATGCCTTGCGGAATGTATGCATGAACGAGCTGGGACAAGCTTCAAACATGAAACGCTGCCATAAAAAAGGGGAAAGAATGTGCACCTGCTTCACAAGAAGCATGAATGAAGTCGGCCAGACGGTGGCGCTATAATTTGTAAACTACGGGGTTAAGTGGAGCAAAAAGCAGCAGTTTCGGTCCAACTATCAGTGCATGTGCACACATGGCGTATCACTTTCTCACGGGCTTCAATATTTTTAGAATATTTTCCAGGGAGGGGAAGGAAGCTCGATGAAAAACCAGTGCCGAAGCCGCTCCGACACAACTTGACCCGAGCAAACAATGCATTTAAACCAAGCATGGAGGACTCAAATTCTGCCGGTGCCTCACTGAGCAGCCCGCGCTGCTTCAATTACACTACAGCTGCAGTGTGCACTGATACGGACGGATCAGATGTGCCTGTGTCTGCGGTTTCTGGAAGGATCTATATAGGATACCACAACAGACGCAAGCACACCTGCTGTAAACATTATCACCATTAAAACACACAGTTTAACACAGTATAACGAGCAGCCCGAGCTGGAAATACAAGTAAATTCCTATTTGAATGAAAGTGAATTCCTACAAATAGGAATTTACTTGTAATTCCTGCAGCTATTATTTTTCCAAATTCCAAATTCATATGTAGAACAGCAGCAAGTCGCTGCAAAGGGACGGCGCTCTTAAAGCAGCCGCGACCTGCTCAAGGACACCTGCAATCTGTGGTTGCACCTGAATGATTGTATGATGCAGAACAATGATAATGAGTGTTAATATAGAGGCATTTAAGAGAGAAATGTGTGTTAAGCAGCTTGTGCGGCAGATTGTGACATTCACCTCAGGCACCCATCCGATCAACATACCCAGTAATCTGAAGAGTCAGTCTGTCAGTTAATCCTAACTCAGCTTTCATACGGCTTCCCTCACGTTCTCTAATGGGATTGTGGCTGCGGCTACCAGCGGCCCGCTGAGGCTCTTCCAAGGCGCCCGGGGGGGGTCAAACTGCCTGGACCGGCACATGCCCGTGGCCTTGGCCGGCGTGCGCTATGCGCTGCCAACCTTCCTCACGTGCGACACTCACCCAACTCGAATGAGATGTAGATATGCATGTAGGTGAGGACAAAGTATATATGTGCGCATGTGGCTGGAAGGTCCACATGTCAACGCGTGATGACGAGGGTTCAGAGTGTGCATGCTCAGTAAATATCTCCCACCGCTGAAAACACACGACAGGTGTTTAGTCTACACAAAGGGTGCATGTCCTACATCGTGGACATGCATGTGTGTGAAGAAAGGGCATTTACAGTAATAGTACAAGGACCACTTGAACTGCAATAAAATGGGAAATGTGGGGCATCGTAACAAGTCTTTGAAGAAGTGAACTGCGGTTGCAAACAAGGTGGAGTAAAAGAAACATGATATGTAGCTGGTTTGATATTTTTCTTTTATTTTGAAGGATTTAAGATTAAGAATGGTCTGAGAATATGTGTGGCAGTAACGATTTATTTGCCTCTTTTTTTTAACATGAATGTCACCTGCCAGAAGTTTGTTGTATCACGGGGCTCTGATTCTGGACAGGCCCTGTCAGTGGTATTAAAAACTGACTGTTTCCTTCTTGTTTTTTTTTTTTTTTTTGGCGATTTCCCCCCGCCGGCCCTCGCCGTCTGCTCGTGTGTGTGTGTTTGGTGAGCCGCAGCCAGTGAGGCTTTAGGGGAGATCACTGGTGTCAACGTGTCCTAAGCCACAAGTGTGGGATGTATACAAAACAAAAGCAACAGAGCTTCCGGGGCAGCGAGGACAAAGCAGATTTCTGCTCTGGTTGTTCCATTATTGTCGTCGGGTCGGTGACCTCAGAGGAACTTTTTCATTTAACCATCCACAGATTACATCACAGGCTACATTTAGTTATGTTTTAATGAACGTAGGAATGTAGAGCACCGAATCGACATATTACAAACGGTGTGTAATGAAGTACTTTAGTCCTGCGAAGAGGAATAAAGGAACACAGTTCAGAGGAGGGGGGCAGCAGTGGGTGCGACCTCGGAGCCTTGCTAAAGGACACTTCAGAAGGAAGAGACACTAAAAGTTCAAAACAAACTGCGGCCACGTGGTGGAGTTGGAGGAAATGTGAAGGGGTCATTAAAAAAGTCACGAGTAGTCATTCTGTGGGAACAAAAAATATCTTTACAAGACAAAATATCTATTAAATAGATGTTGAATCTCAGTCGGGGATCGACCGACCGACTGAAAGAACCATTCATTAAGCTAAAGGACTCGTAAAACAGTGCTGGACTCTGGTAGTGTGACGATAAAAACAAAACAAAATAACTCACACCGTCATGTTAGATAGGTCAACGGTCAGCTGAACTCTGCACACAGAAACCCAACCTCATATTTGGAAAGAGGGGAAGGGGGGGTGAAGAAGAAACCCCAGAGGGAGCCGGGACCACTGTAGTGGTTCCCGGTGACATTCTACTGATTTAAAAACACCACCTCACAGGGGCCCCCCGGCACGAAGGTGGAGGAGGAGGAGGGCAAAGTCTGCAGTTAAATACAGTAAATCTCTTCTATGCGATGAAAACCAACCGGGACAAATGTCAGACTGAGTCGGGCAGTTAGTCGACTGCTTGATTATCCACCAGCTTCGCTTCATCACTTCTACGACTGCCGTCAGTGGCGGAGTGGAGAGCAAATTAACATACGTCTTGCAAGTACAGAAAAACCTATTCTTGAATGCGAAGTATCACAACTCCAGCTGGTGGTGTGACACAGGTCCCCTGGAATGGCCCCACCAGGGACAGCAGGGGGGGATATTCTAGAGGACATAAGAACCCAACCTGCTCCTCCTCCCCGATGAGGAACGCCTGGAGCTGTCCAGAAAATATTTTTCAAAAAAAAGGCTCCAAATGCCACGCCAGGCTGGGTGCTTGGTGGAGAGAAGGGTGGAAAGTTTGAGACACTTTAGGAAGTGCAGGGGCGGAATCAATAGTGCTGAGACCGTTATATTGTCGCTGAGTTTTCCTGGTATCAACAAATCCGAGAGGAGGGGAAAGTCAGAGACAAACAGCAGCTGAGGCAAACACACGGAGACGGAGCACCTCCACGTCTCACCTCATGATGAAGCATTATCTCACTGATAACCTCCCTCTGCCGTTTCCTGTTCCTCCTGGAACTATTTACAGTCTGCTGCAACACCTTCAACATCTACCGCTGGGTTATAATCTGATAATCACGGAGATTAATCTTCTCTCAAACTCGAATCCATGTGTGTGTCGTGTGACTTACGCCGCTTCTCGTTTTACATTTTATACTTCTTTATGCATTTAATTTCAACGCTCACTGACAGCTTATCACCTGGCGGCTCCCAGTTCATTTGCTGGCTGCTGTGGTGTTTCGGTGTTGCGTTCAGGAACACGCTGTAAATTGCAGCATGATCTAAAAGCCAATAGCGTCACCAGTTTTAAATAACCATGGCATCATTGCGCAACCAGCATTTACTTATAGATGAATGTGAAACACCTTTCTCTTACGACTTTATAATTAACTGGTATGTTCGGTGACATTAAAGCCGGGGAGAAGTCTTCCACACCTCTTCAGAGTTGTAAACAGTATGTAGTGTGCATGTACACTATGAAACCAAGTACCCCATCTCGAGCCCTGTATTTAAGTACATTTTTGACATACTTGTATCTGAAATGAGTATATATATAGTCACACTTCTACTCCACAACATTTCAGAAGCAAACAGAGCACACTATAACTTCGTCATAAGAACGTATGACATGAGGCCTTACTATATACCCAGTGGGATGAAATGCATCTCTACTTTGATAAACAACAACATTAAACATTTGTTCATGTCACTGCCAATCTAATTTTATTGATAATATTTCATTTATTTGACTGAAGTAGTTTTTGAATCCAGGACTTTTATACAAGCACTAGAGTATTATTAGACTACGGAATTTCTATTTTTAAATTTTGAGTCCTTCTATCACTGTTTCTTTAATTATTTGGTTTCTTTCACTCGTCTTTAAAAGTAGAATAATTAAAGAAGCTGTCTTGGCACATATCTTGTTAAACTCAGGTGCCCTGCTCAACCACCTCTCTGCTGTCCTTCTGTACTTTTAAAGGCACCAGGTTGCTCCTGTTGGGAGGGAAATTGCTGTCATGGAGTACCTCACCCCCGGAGGGCTCAGCTTTCCTATCCCAAACAAAACAGTCTAGCTGCACATACGGCTCTTCTTTCACCACATTTGAGTCTCCCGTGTCTTAAGACCGACCTGTGTGTGTGTATACATGTGTTTAAGAGAAGCACAAAATATGACGAAGACAAACATCTCGGTCTTCTTTGGGCAGAAACTGGCTGCTGTCGGCGCCTTAAGGGCAGTCATAACTCCAGACTGGTGCCATGTCATCTATGTGATCACATGAGTGGAATTGCATGTCAGAGCCTGAAAATCTAGAGAACAATGGTCACACCTACACACCTTCTGTTGTCACAATATTCTCAAACTGCCCTTTCCTGTATGAGGTAATTAAGAGAAAAACAAGCGTGCAATTAAAAACTCAGACAAAACAGGCAACCAAGGTTTTGTATCACGCTCATTCTTTTTCATGTAATAGAGTTCTGGAGATGTCTGCTACAGTGCTTACAATTAGAACGATGACATAACTTCTGCTTGTTGTTAGGTAATGCTTCTGTGTTCATGTGCTAATCTTCAGATAAGTGTGTTGTACAACTAAACACGGGAGGCCTTCTGCGCCGGTTTAGTCCTTCCAGACTGTGGTGTTTATACTTTCTGCTGTGTAACAGTTTGTTCACGCCATGACTACAGAGAAGGCTAAATTTAGACATGCAAGAATATGCCAGAAAAGTAGTAGATCGTCTTAATGTTTGGACACAAGTCAGTACTGATTTTGATTTGTGGATGGATTAGCCCTACAGGGGAACACAGTGGTTTACAAGTGTATACAGAATAACTTGAGAATACCGCAAAATACAACCCAAAATACTGTGAATAGAAGGATTTTGCAAAGACTGCTTTATCCTCAGAAGGTAAAGGGCTAGCTACATCCATTGGAGTCCCCACTGCTGGAAATGGCTCAACTAGAAAGAGAAATCCCTTCAAAATCTTCACTAGATTCATTATAGACTCTGGACAAACATGGATGTAAACTCTGACTACACCAGCTGCGGGAGGCAAACAACTGTGGGGCACTACCATCTAGTTTGTGTGTTAGTTTAGTTTCTGTCCTTGAGCCAGTTACATGAAGGGCATACATGTTAAACGCATACAGGGTCTTGAAGTTAGCCGACTTGACAAACGAAGGTGGTCATCAACACTACAAGTCAACCAAGGCTTTCCCAATCTGGCCATGAGTGTGTTCACGTGAAAAGGGGGGAGTCCTGGGGGAGTCCGTGGTGAGCAGCATAACAAAGGTAATCTGTAACAAATAGGTAGAATACAGTATGGATACCTGGTGATAGGTGAGCCATCATCGCAGCATTGAAACCCAGGGTTGGACCAGAAGTTTCCTCCCTAACCTGCAGATTCTGCTTCTTACGACAGGCCCCTGGTTAGTTTTTGAGGTGAACGATATAGATTTAAAACGTTGTCCCTAAATTTCATAGATATGAAAATAGTACCCTACAGTCTTTTTTGCCACCAGTCAGATCAGCATAGAGTTATATAAACTTCGATCCACAAAAGAAACACTGAATCCTGACCATCATCAAAGACAAACTAAGTTGTCTAACAAGAAAGAAGTGTTCTTTTCTCAGATCAAACAAACAACGAACAAGCTAACAATACTCCTAGGATTTACAACCTAACTGCAGGATAAAGAGGCGTCAAGACTTTTATTATGTGAAAGTGAAATAGGGTTTAAATAGGGCAAACACACCTATTGCAACATGACAGTGACGATGTGAAAAAGTCTTATCATGGGGAGGATTTGCAACTCTATATCATGGACAATATGAATTGGCAAACAACTAGTTGATTGATTGTCTGGACTATAACTTTAATCACTGATTCCCGTTGCCATTTAGTTTGTGTACATAACATCTATAAAAAGAATTGTAAATGGGGAGATAATGTTGAGATACTTCCATTATATCTTGGGAATATCACAGAATACTTTAATAGGTTTGAGTTGGAACACACACATCCTTCTTAAAGTTGAGGTTGATATTGAATAGCACTAAGAAAAGTCTCTAAGACCCAAAAACAATACGTGTCCGTCACCTCACATTGATTATTTACATGGTAAAGGTCCCTTTAAATCCTCATCCACATAATTGCTACGCAGCTCAAGACAGGCGGGTTGAGGTGCAGCATAAACATGAATGACCACGACATGGTTACGTATGCTACGCAGTCGGGGTATTACATGTACTAAAGTGGGGGGACATTTGATAGATATGAATAGTAAGCTTGTATTTTTACCCCCTGACTCAGTACAAGCCGAAGTTAAACCCGGTACTGAGGGAAACATGCAATACACTGCCACCTCGCCCCCTCTGCTCACTACTTCAAGCTAGCAAGAAGCTATGCGGAACTAGAAAGCATTTGTTATCAAATTAAAAGCCGTACTTAATCGCAAAGCACAGACTCAAACTGTCGTTGGCTGTGGGGGTTTTATTTTGAAAGTCATAGCCGTTAGTCGTCGCTAAGTTTGACAACAGTCGTTTTCCTCTGTGGGCTCCTCAAAACTAGCCCAAACTGGATGGCCGGAGGCGCATCTACAGCAACAGCACGGAAACACAAAACAGTCGCATTGAGAGAAATATAAAATATACACACAATTGCGTATAAACGTGGCTAAGCCTATAGGGAGAAACCAAAAAACACATTTACGAAAACTGCCCATTTTTGTCGCAATCCCCCCTATGCTGTCTGACAGATGGGTCCACATAGGGGAAGACTAGGCCACAAAGTCCTATACCAGCGCCGTATATTGTTCATGTGGTCCAGTTACATAGCGGGGTCTCCTACCTCTTCCTCACGCTCATTCTTGAAGCACAGACAAGCTGCTCGTTTCTTGAAGCCCTCGCCATCGTATGTCCTGGTCTGGTTCGGTTTCAGCTTCATCCTGGGTGTCTTCTGCCTCCAAGGTAGAACCGGCGAAAACAGGGGGGACGGTCCAGGGAGTTAACAGCAGAGCCGCCGCATCATTGCTCCTCACTGCATCCGCGGTCCGCGATCATCAGTCATTAGAGGAGGGGGTTTGTGGGGAGGTTCCAAGGGGGCTATAATGATGTCCTCAGCGCGAGGGAAAAAAAAGAGATATCTGCAAGTCAAGACTTCAGCTGCTGGCTATGATCTCCTGTCGGCAGTGTGTGTGCAAACCCGCAGGCCAGGCAGACGTCTTATGTAGACTACAGCCTACACAGCACAGCCCTCCTCTGGATCCATTTGCGCATGGCCGCTGACTCAGTTCAATGAACATACAGACTGGAGTTTAGATACACAGATCACTCCTCTGCGGCAGGAGGCAGCTCATTGGTCCGGCTGGCCTCGGTGGGCGGGGCTACTGGTCTGGTTCTGGTCAGAACTGCTAAAATAAACAAATGCGTATTTTCTGCGTATTTCCACTTGATTGGAACAGGATAGATTCTGGGAACTCTTGTAGTAGTTAATTACGTGTAGTATGTATATCGCTTTGTAATATATTTCATTGAAAGTATAAAAATGTGTGCTTTAGTAGTTGAAATTACTGTTTTTACAGATAGAAATGCAATCAGTCAGATCACTACTACAAAGTAAAGTCCTCTAAGTTAAGGAGCTCACCTGGTACTCAGATACATATAATGTACAATATGTCCTCTGCCTGTATTTACTGAAGGAGAGCTATAGCAAACCTTTCTATATGTAAATACATTACAGTGTCTATAATTCAATACTGCAGCATTCAACTTAATACACCTTCCAGTTTTAATATCTTGTCAAAATTGTGCATAAGATCACAAAGTTTCGGAGTTAAATAAGAAAGATAACACATCATTCCAGCACATTGTCAGTTCTACTTGGACCAAAATATGTGAGGTGAATGAAAACGTATGTCTCAGTTTTGCAATACTGTCTGTCATTGGGGGCAGCTGTGACTGTGAATAAGCACCGCTTCTAACTGCTCCCCCTGACTAAACACATTAGAGTCAGATCTGTCTCACATTCTACCAGAGGACACTCCCATGTTGTGGCTGGGATCAAGATAAAGTCATATAGTAAAAGATGAATGCCCTCTGTCACCACTCAACAGGTGCATTGTTAGTAGCTGTAATTTATTAAAGGATCAAACGTCATCACCGTTTCAATGATCCCGTGCAGAAACGCAGTGGGATTGATAATCTAGTTGTATGGTGACATAGTAGAGATTGTTGATTGTCTAAGAACAAGACTGGTGCACTTCCCTCACTGACAGTTAACCCTTGACCTGCACGCTGAGGAGGATTCACATAAAGCCGCATGACCTTCAGGAGATAACACATCACAGAATGAGATTGATCAAAGTGGGTCAGAGAGGGAGACAATCAACTTGTTTGTGAAGGTAACCAGGAGCTGTTGCAGCGGCTTTTTTTGATCTTATCTTTCTAAATTCTTTCAGGTCTGCAGGAGACAGAATACTGTAAAGATGTGACGAAACACTGCATGTACTTTCATAATTCACTTTCACACTCAATTGTTATAAGATACGTGTGGGTGTCTCGGTGTGTGTGCATTTAGGGTGGTACATGCTTCTTCTTTTCTTTTTTTTGGCAAATCTAGCTGCTGTCAGTTGCTTGTCAGCCAACCATTTTTACTGGAGGCAAAAAAAAATAGTCTATGAATTGACAAGCAATTATGCACGCACATCATAGTCCCCAGGGGAAGAATCATCCTGACTGTGATCCTTTGTCTTTCCGTATGGCTCCACCAGTAGGTTAACATTTCCAGCTTTAAGGTATTTTAAATGTCTCACTAGACGGACTGTGGCAAAGAAAATGTATACACACAATCATGTCCCACTAGGATGAATTCAAATCATGTTTAATCTAATGAGCCAGTGAAATTTGTCCAATATTTTTGTTTTAAGTCTACCTTTGGTTTGTGAATATGCAATATGTGCAAAGCTAAGGACATGAGCTTCAACTGCAGATGCTAACATGCTAATACAATATGAGAATGTGATTAAAATCATACTTGCTAAAACCAGCATGTTAGCACATGTCAGTATTTCAATGTAAAATTATTTATTTATTTATTTATTCCTTTTAAACTGTGGCTCAGACAATTGACAAACTAAACCTTGCACCGGCTGACAACTTGTGATCCTGTGCATCTGTTAGTGTCACCTAGACCGGAGTTATGAAACGCGCTGGTGCAAAACTCTCTGCATAACCCCGGTCCTGAGTCACAGTCGCTTTCTGGCAGGACCAGTTGTGATGGCAGTTACATCAGTCAACCTGCATTCACAAAGACATTCGAGGTGTTTTCATTATGACGCTCACGACTAACAAGTCGAAAAAGAAAAGGTTTACAAACTATATTTTGGTTTTGAGGAGAGTTGCATTCATTGCGGTTGAAATTGTGTCACTGGGCAGAATCCTGTGATGGACTCATGGGGGTGTCATGGGACTCACTCAACCAAACTGTGATAAAAGCGTTCCACGCATGTCAACTCTAATATCTCTGCTCCATAGATCCCCCCCCCCCC
>CAAKHC010014028.1:0-40780 GCA_901007825.1 Macroramphosus scolopax | reverse complement strand
AAAAGAGTTTACCATCAGACATTTATGACGTTTCAAGCTTACCGTTGAGGAGAAAGTTTGTCAAACATGATGAAGGGCGGCTGTTAACGTCTGTAGGGGAGATACGATAGGCTCCTGTACAGTAATGTAGTTCTGAAGAGGAAAAAAAGAGGAAATAAGGAATCTCAAATCACACACATCCCTCAGGCTTTCTCCACAGCTGTGAAGGAATATTTTCAAAACCACTCAAAATGCTAATTACAAAACCTAAACCAAAACCAATCCAACGAGACCTGTTCTAAAGTCACCGTTGCATCAATAATTCAACTTTTGAACAAGCCTGATTTAAGAAGATTTAAGAATTTCGATGTGGCTTATAATTCTTCAACAAGCAAGTACAAACTTATTCCTCCACGACTGGAAATAGGGCAGAATGATTACAAAACGTATACATGTTCTTAAAAGACAAATTATCATTTATTATTGGTTGATTTTCCTATCTAGTTGTGACATCCATAACACAATACACAGAATAAAATTAGCAACTATGAGTTGCAGTTGAAGCCTGTACATCCCAAATCCTTCAGACCCAATTACCCACAAGTCCCATGGGCATGTGGAGGAGAAGCATGCTCATACAATGACGGTCACACCCTGTGCAGGGACAGGGAGGCATAAGAACCATGATGGGAGTGAAGGAAGTGAAGGAGGGGAGGCTTTTTAAGGATACTCTTTGAAACAGTTTTTTTTTCAACTTGTAAGCGCTTAATGCTTTAGTAACCACGGTAACTGTCTCCTTGTTGAAGTGACTAAGTGAAACGAGCAGTCGCAATTTAATCTGCGTCGTGTGATGTCGTTGATCGCCCTGTCACAACTGCTTTTATTTACCCGCCACCTTGGCATGTAGGTGCAAATTCATCCGCCACCATAAATATCACCCGCTGTGCACCAAACCTGTCTCATGTTTTCATCCATCAGTCGACTGAACCCACCTATTATGTTTGTTCGTGGAGTGCACCATTTTAGTGTAATTGTTTCTTTGAGTCCATTTTCTCGAGTGCTGCTGCCCGCCATATGCAAGTCTCCTGCACAACAGAAAGATAATAATTTATTAGCTAGTTCTAAAAATAATTATTGTGATGACCTCAAAATAGGCATAGAAAGCCAATATCTCAGTCATTACGATGATTTTTTTTTCAATAGCTTTGAACTATGAGCGATTACACACCACTTTTAAAGAACTCCAGGTGAGCGTCTCTGTGATGCAGGAGCTCGACGTCGTAATTGGCTGATGTGTTGGCATGCTGCTCTTCCTGCTCCACAGACACAATAACAAATACAGGTGAGTATTAAGTCAGATTTTGAAACCTGCAATTCCTCACACACACTGGCACAAACACACATTAACACTGCTGATTTCATGTTCCAGTAGCTAAACAATAATGAAGTGTTTGCTCCCTGGGTGACAGAAATGTTTTCTTTCATTCACATCAAACAGGAGTGTTTAATGTGAATGTCCTTAATTAAATTCAGACGATGCTGAGCCTGTATCCGTTGGACATAATCAGGTCCAAACAGCTTTATGTATTTTGTGCTCAATCCCAAAAATGAATTTATGACAAGCCTTGAACTTGACAACTATTTTACACTTCAAAAAACAGTGGTATGATACCAGCTTCAGGAGGAATCATTCAAGTGATAGTAAAGATTAAAACCTAGTTATCAATACAACACAATGGACCAGACCAAGACACTGAAGGAGAAGTGAATGGGAACTGAGGGTGAAAACAAAGAAGTGGGGGAAAATTCGGGCAGCTTTCAAGGTGAACATCCTGACACACACCGACAGTATTTAATAACTAAGAATAGGCAACATCGGTCACAGATCTTTGGACATAAAACAAGAATTTTAGCAGTATATAGCAATCACAGTGCAAAAAGATCAATTGCCCAATAAAATGTTTATGCATTATAGATAATATAATGCAACAAAAAAAAAAAGAAAAGTAAATTCCTTGTGTCAAGGCTTTTCTGCCAGAACACAAAATCTATGTTTCCTGCTTGTCCACATGAGACCAAAATTGCCTGTCCTTTGCGGTAACCTCCGAAATTAAATCTGTAGACCAATTGTCACATCAAAATAAATTAATGACAGTGTAAGCCACTTTTGCAACAACAAAGATGAAAATATAGACACTGCATGTTGTTAACTCTGCCCCTTCCTCACTTGCATGTGTGTGTGATAAGAGTACTAACCTGGTCGCAAACATTTAATGTGGGCTAGCAAAACAGAAAATACAGCATGAAACCAGCAGCAGGTTCACAGTCATATCAACATGCAGGTGAAATAAACAAAAAGATAAGACTTTACATTTTCATGAGTTACTAGAGGTGAGGAAGGGCTCTCACATAAAAGTAAGAGAGCAAAAAGAAATGCTCTGAGAGAAACAGGGAAATAACAAAACCATAAAAACAAGCCGTAGATCAGGTAAAATGCAATGCATGCTGCACATGACAACATTTTTACCAGCAAAATAAAATAATGTAAAGTTTATGTGAGTTAACACTTTAGTGAGGCATTTGCAAGTCCAGATGTGGGGCAGGAAGCCCCTTACCTTCATGGGGATATTTGTTATGGTGGTGGAGGCCAAGTCAAAGTGCTGCTGGACCAAAATGTTGAGTTTGGTGGCCAGGTGCCTCCCTGCACGAACACTGTGAACCTCACTGGTGAGTAGCGGAGAGATCTGAGACGGACAGAGGGGGGTTCAGTGAGGTGCAGCTTGAGCTGTAACATTTTATTAGATGTGGTGCGCTTAAATTCTAAATAAAGTGTCACCTTGTCATGCAACAGTGACCGTTACTATTTGTTAATAATAACTCATGTAGTCTAACTGTGACTATGTTCAAGAAGCTGAGCCCTGAGCGCTTCATTAGCACCCACCTCTTTCTTCGTTCGGTCAGATACCAGAGTGTCCTCACCCTGCGGGTAGATGTGAACTAGAACCAGATCACACTGCTGGATTGCCATAAGCCTGATACAGACAACAATGAGTTGGTAAATCATTGGACAGACATTTTCACTGCAGACACCAAATGAAAAAACATATATTGTGCCACACGTGAGTCCTGGTATTAGATTTCAGTCTGGAGAGAATTATCAACCACAGTTCATCATTCATTTATGTCTGACCTGTCCGATCCTGCTGCCAGCTTGTTTTGTTCTAGAATGGTTTCTTGAATGCAGTCTTCCAACATACGCACATGAGTATCACTGCATGATGAATAAAAAAGTGCAATGTTTAATTACATATAGCTTCTACTATATAATACTACCAATGGGATAATGAAAGACTATCTGATAAGTGTACTCATGTGTATAAAGTATGACACACTGAAAATACACAGCTGCACAAATATTTACATACAATAACATCCCATCCCTAATACAAAACTGTTTGATTTTAAGAATCTATCCACATCTGTTCATTTCCTGTCATAATGGCAGTGTTTACCTTTTAGCATTAGTTAGGCAGATAATACGACCCCTATTTGCAACCCTCTCAGCTGTGTCCATCAAAGCAATGCGCTTCTCATGTTGCAACTCTGTGATTTTGCATAATGACTCCACTGCAGCAACCAGCCCGTGCAGGATGCTGCAACACTCGGGGTCCTCACGTGGGTTAGGAGGCCCAACAGCTGCCAGGGCAGACATGAGCTGTCAGAAAGGGAGAGGAATCAATGATGAAGAGCTCTGCATACACAGGTCTTGTGAAAATTGGAGTTGCTGAAGACAAAGTAAATACAATTAGAGTAAGCAGGAATTCTTCTTCACTTTTAATTGGCAATAAATTACCTCATGAGTGCTCTGGTCTTCACGTCTCCAGCTATTCAAGATGTGGAACTCTGAATCACTCACAATGTAATTAACCTATGAAAAAAAGAACGACAGAAATTGTTAATGGCAGTTTATAGGCATTGACTACACCATCTTTTGACTAGTGTACACATTTCATTTAATCATGTCATGTAAGTATAACATGACAGCTGGGGAAATAGCTTGAGACAATACATTTCAGCCCAAGTTAAAAACAAAACAACAAAAAAAGGTTACCAGTTTGTCCACAGGATAAATGTCGTAGAGGATCCGGCAGTACTCCATTGAGCACTCCACACCACAGGTCCAGAGGGACTTGGACACAGGGGCCAAAGGAATGACTCCTTGAGCTCGACTCTTTGTCAGTACATCACACTCCACCTGCTGACGACTAGACTCAGCCATGTAGGGACAGTGGTCCACCACAAAGACAGTCTTATGAGACACTGCAAACATCTTCATTTTGAAAATGTGCAGTCAGTGCTGATCTGCAAAGATAACGGAAACCACAGAAATGTTAAGCTTGATGTACACCTTTTGCTTGCTGGTAGAATTGCTACCGTCACCCTGGAAATAATCAGGACTGTAGCGTACTTTAAACATAAATACTTGCTAAACTAAAAAATGACCATGCTAAACGTGTTACAATTTGACTGTTGTAGAGGTTAACTCACTCAAAGAAAATCTTGTCAGCAGAACGCTTCCCGGTCAAGAAACGGTCGCATACGTTTGAAAATTTTCGTTACCGTTTTTCTCTATGTGGGTGAAGTTTGGGTATTTAAGCTAGGCTATGGGTTACCAAATAAGAGGCCGGTTCAGTCTCAGGACATGTTCTTCACCACCTTCGAATCTTTAGCAAGCTAACATCGTACTGCCTGCTAAAGCAACATGACGACTGTCTACCGTGTTAGCTAACCCTAGCCGGCCGGAGTTTTATTTTCCTGTTTTGTCTGTCTCACGTTTATTACTAGCGACACATGCATGTGCATATTTAGTTATTTAATATTATATTGAATTTTTTCTATTCATTCCATTTCCCAAGGATAATTTCCGAACTATATTGAAAGGACAATGGCTAGCTTAAACAATACTCTCGAAAGCCGCTGAAAGCTAGCAGGTTTGTTATTGGCGGAAATATGGCCCGTGCGTCCCGTCATAAATGTCCTTCCCCAATGGTTAGAGTGGTTCCTCGTCCCACATACGACCACAACATTACGCTTATACAGTATGTAAGAAATACACATTGTTAAACCGGTATAACACAACAGTTGAAACACAACATGTTTGTGAGATTAAGTCCATTGTCCACATGCAGGCATATTCTACCCCATTACATTTCAATTTAAAATTTCCACAAGTTGAGCTAGCTGCACGAGGAGATATTGTCGGTTTAGTACATGCAAACATTTTTTTCGTTTTATTTAGAAAGTAAGGACAAATACATTTGAAGATACAGTCAGACACTGAAAACGTGTTTGAAAAAAGTGCTTCTGCAAATAAATGTCTTAAGGAACGCCATGTACATGACGCAACGTAAATTAAGCGGAGTAACTTAACTGTGTCTGTATTGAGGCTAATGTCTCCCGGTGTTGTGTGTTGATGCTAACAGAATACTAAACATATTAACCGAAAAAGTCATAACCAGTAAATATAACGGTACATTTCGAGGTTTTTAAAAATACAGACCAGTGTATACACAAACTGTATACTATTGTTCCCCCTTAGTGGTTAAACTTTTGAAGAATTAAAGTGGGCGTATCTTATCTGTCAAATGTGGCTGAACAATATGAACCCCGTCCTCCTTCTTCTTCTCTTCTACTTTCGACCCCACCCTTTTTTATTTTCATTGTCAAGTCATAACTTGACATAAACTTTACGCACAGTGGTCGATATGGGTAACTAAAAGAAGAATGTAGAGAGGAAAGGGGTTAGTATACTATATATATATATATATACTACTTTAGCTAATCGGTGCTGTCGGGGATGCGAGAGGAACCCTGACAAGGACGATGAGAGATAACGACATCCTTGAGATGGAGTCCTCCGACACCGAGGAGATGGACGGTGAAACTGATTTTGGATTGATAGACGAGGAAGTCGGTAAGAGAGAAAAACTGGTTCCATCTTTCGCAAGAGTTCTTGTTGTAAATGGGCCAACGTCTGGATTTGAATACTTAAGTTACCTCGCACTCATTTATGTACCGCCTTGGTATGTTGGGTGCAAATACTTTTCTGCAACTTTTAAAGAAGCGGTGTACAAACAAAATAAGTACATTTCTTTATCAAACATTAAGACGCAGGTTAAAAGTGAAAAAGCTAACAATAAAACACAACAATGACTCGGGCTGAATCAATGCTTTTGCTTTGGTTAATTTAACTTTTTGTTATATTTTTGCACTGTTTTTGCGGCTGCTAACAGACAAACTTTAAAACTTGCGGGGGTGTGGCGAACACATTTCTTAAGAGGGCTCATACTCATACCGCCATGTCTAGAGTACAAATAAACAACAGACATAGGTCGGAGTTACTTACTAAAAAAGAGCTAACATCTTAGTGTTTGTGTCAGATGCGGCTCCTTTGAGAGTTTGTGTTGGTGGTTTTTTGGAAGTGATTCAATCTGTCCACGCAATTGTTTCTTGCATTGCTCACATTCCTTTGCCAGAAGCGGCACAGGGCTGCAACAGGAGGATAGAATGAAGCCCGGCTTGTCCGTGCAGTGCATGTGAAGTGTTTGAAACCCTTACTTATGGTATTTGTACAGTTGTCCCCTGTCAGTCTTGTGGGACAGATTTCTCAATCCATAAGCTCCTTTGCATCTCTCTTGTCAACAATAATGTGCTCTCTGACATTGCATGTTTGTTTTTTAATGAACTCTTACAACTCATTCGGAGACAAATTGTCCTTTTGGCTGAACTTCAACCGTTGTCAGTAATATAAAAAGCCTGGCCATGTGGAAGTAGTTTTCATACTGGATCACAAATGAGATCCCAAAGTGTAGTTTATGCGATGAGTACTCCATTGTGAGAACATGATTAATGCTCAAACTTTGTGAGCGTAAATAGCATGAAAAACATGTTGTTGCATGCAGTCTCAGCCAGGTTTATCAGCCTGGCACTGTAGTCATAGCGTTGCTGCGGTAAACCGTCAAGCATGACAGGGTTACTGCAGGTCAATGGATATGAGGCAAACGTGAACCTATATATTCACCCAGTGATGTAAATTCCAGCCACTGCCTGAAACAATAATTCAAAGTTGAAATTTGCTTCCAATTTGATTGATGCTGAAAATAATTTTCCGTCAGACTGTGAGCGAGATGGCTTTGCACTGGTTGGGTTGTGGCAGGAAAGACAACCTCTGGGCATTGATGCAATAGATCATTTCATTTGATGACTCACCGTAGACTGCTTTCATTTCTGCTTCTCTAATTTACACTTATAAGGATTAACTCTACATATGTATGTCAGTAGGTAAACATTTAACCAGCCTGCTAACAAAGTTATAGCAAGCTCTCTAGCTCGTCTGTATGCTCGAGGAGCCTCAGGCTAATCCATTAAAGATAAGAGTTTGTTTCCTCACTGGCATATATTTTTGAGCCTTTCTAGTATAAAAAGATTTGCAGAAGGAAAGTCTTACTTGATGAGCCGTGATTCACCAGTGGATTCCTCAAAGGGTGTTTCTAAGGCCACTGTTTTGAAAACAACATCTGTCGTCAGTCAGTTTTCTCACAGGGCTCTTTTTTAATGTGGAAAGATCACAGGACTTTCCATCGTGCAAGTCCTGTAACGTGACTTGTTAAAAGTAGTCCCTGTGTTACAGCTTCCATATAACAGAGCACACAATGGTGGCAGAGTGATATATATATATATATATACTGTATATACACTGTGAAGGGCGACTTGGCTGAAGCAGTGAAAAAGCAGCAACAGTTTGACGTTCAGGATAAACGCTTGTAACAGGGGGACAAACGCCAGGACTGTTTGAAAATGAGTTTCTGTCTTTGCCTTTCTAAGATTAGAGTTGACAATGACATCAGAGTCTGTGTATTATTGTTTAATATCTTAATGCTGAATCTGTTTTCTTTACAGTTTACCCACAGGAGTTCTTACCAACATATCACAGTATTCAAGAAGGATCAACGATAGCCAAAGCACAACTGGTGAGTCGACATCTGTTGGTGTCAGCTGTCATCGTAGCTGTCAATCATACATTTTATGTATATTGGACTTAGATTGAGTTAGATTGTAATTGTATTATTTGTGTTTTGATTGAGTTGTGGTACAGTGGAGCTGCCCAGCCGACATACTGGACGACCAATAACTTAATTCTTACAAATATAATTAGAATTCATAACAGGGATTAAAACTGCCTTCATGATTGATAACTGAATGAATTGAGGGAAACTAATTCAAGAGAGATGTCACACCCTCAGTATAATAAGTAAATAAATCCAAAGGGAAATGAAGTAATAGAACAATAATTGAAATGAAAAAGAAATGAAAACTTAATAGAAAGAAATTGCAAATATGTATAGAACATATGAAAGTAAATATATACTTACCACTATTAAATAACTATTAGTCAAACAAATGAATACCTTGTATTTATCTAACCTGCATACATATTTTTTTCTCCCCTAAATGTATTTATTATATTTCCTTTATTTTTTATTGAACAATTTTATCTAAATTCAAATTATTTATTTATGTGTATATTTATTTACTTACTTAGTTACTGTGTTACTTACTTATTACTGCAGTTTGTGTCCTCCATAAATATATACCTACATGTGTAATTATTTGAATTGGTTGTTTCTAATATCTTCAGTCAAACTTGTTCAGCTAACAGGAAGCACCTATTGAAGTCACTGTAACATAAGACGCAGCTCTCAAATCACTAAACAAACACGCTGTGATATACTATGAAAATGTAAGTAGTTGCATTGGCTTGCAGGAGCTTTACCATGTTTCACAGCTTGTTTGCATGTGTTTGCATGGAGAAAGAAGGACGGAGAGAGAGAGAGAGATGAGGGGCGGGTGTGTTAATGTTTGTTGACTCTTCCCACTTGTCCCGCTTGGCTCAGATCCTGTTTAAATCCGCTGCCCAAGGTCATTATTTACCATTTCTGTGACAATTCCCCAAACACAAGCCGTCTGTCTTCTCCCTATACAATATGTATAACACTATGGAGGAAGAGGAGTACGAGTTTGAGGCTGTCGACTTACCTGACGAGCCGTGTTTCTGTCCTCAGGCCGAGTTTAATGGCAAACCGGACTTTTTATTCTTCAACGATGGCGTGCGGCGGATCGACTACGTCCTGGTCTATGAGGATGAGGACAAAAAGGACTTTGAGAAGAGGCACACATTCGCAAGGCGCAAGGTACTTTTCTCTCTTTAAGTCTTTTTAAGCTACAACATGTCCCATTAAATCTGCACGTGTTTTAAGTTTTTCTCACACAGAAACAACCGTCAGGGTTTATATGAGTGTAGCTGTGAATCAAACACAAGACAACAGAGTGGAGCTTGAATGCATCTTTTTCTTTTAGAGACACAGTGAAATATGATGTTCTTTGTGTGCTGTATTGACTCTGGAGTATTTGTAGAAGGAGTATTTGTTTGCATCAGATTGGACTAAATTAATTACTCATGACAGGATATACTCTACAAACTTTGACTATGAGAGGCAGCAGCTGTGGATATTCCTGTTTTTATGTTTCCTCCAAACGTTTCCTCACATTCAATCTTCACACTTTTGTCTTGGAAGTCACTCCGCTTAAGAAAGTTTGCTCAGTGTTGTTTTCTGGTTTCTTTCCGAAACAAGGGAAATGAGCAGCGATGCTCCTCCACTTAGATCATTAAAATATTGCAAGAAAACTCAAATCAGTTCCATGTTGAAGCCTGAACTTGATCTAATCTCATGATCTTGACATTTGCCATGGATGTTGATGGAAGTACGGACCAGTTCCAGATTTGATCATTAAATTATTTAATTCTACCATCACACAAATATACATTTTAGTGAGTGCAAGTATTCTTTGATGGTTTTGGGACGTTTACATATTAAAGAAATACATGCTGAAATCTCTTGATTCCTGCTTCTTCAATGTGTCTGTTGTCGGTTTTCTCTTCCATGATGAAACCTGCATCACTCGGGTCGGAAGGTGTCGCAGCCACCGTCTTACACAACAGGTTTACAGAAGCTTGTTACCTGCAGAGTTGCATCATAACCCTCAAGTAGTTTGTGAAAGGGCGACTGTGCAGTTATAAGTCTAAAACTACAAATTGCCCTTTAAGGGGAAGAAAACAAATACATTGGTGATATGACGTTTGTTGTCCAGCAGTAGTGAACAGATGTAAAAGGGTGGCAAGGGAAGTCATTTTCATTCAGAGCTCATGAGCGTCTTCACCACAGATCCACTGGGACTTGTGCAATTCCTCCTTCAAAGTCATCCCAGTCCAAACTAGATCCAGGGAAGGATAACAAGCGTCTCTGCCAGGCACTCCTTAATTGTAGTGTTGCAAAACCCTCTGAGAGTTTGTGTACCTCTTTGAAAGGGCGTGGCTCTGTTCAGCCAGTGTTAGCTGACTTACATTATGATAAATATTTTAGTTTGTAAGTTGTTGCCGGAACTTGTGGTATTTTCACGTCATGAAAATATCAGTACACGGAGTTGGCAAGAGACAAACAGCACGGCTATTTGATTTTCAATCGATCAAGAGAGAATGTAAACAGTGACTTATAATTTCTGCTCATTTAGAGGAACTGGAATTTATTGAATTAAAACGACCGGCTGTAAATTAAATAATCAAGGCGGATGACAGAGGAAGATTTAATTACACACACACACACACCACACACTCACTGTCCTAAAACGCAGTGCAATATAGAACTGGTAAGGCAATCTGCTCCTCATTCACTGCCTCTATGTGCCGTGTATACAAGGCCTTTTGTCGCACAGACAAAACAAAATAAGGCTTATCTTAATTAAAAATACTCTTCTGTATAATCAAATGATAATGCTGAGAGACCTTTGATGATCCCAGTGTTGGCCTGGCACATCAGTCATACATTATGTATATCCAGAGAACATCAGACAGACACGGAATCACATCGGGCTGATCGGAGGTCTGAACATGAACACAAATACCACACTGAAACCTTTTACTGTGTTTTCCTGTGCAGAGACGCCGGGAGTACTTTGAGGCCAGCCTGATGAAGATGGGAATGGAGCTGGAGGCAACACAATCTGTAAGTAGACTGCAACAATTAGCTCTCATGTATTTGTACATCACTGTCACTCTAAGTTAAAGGGGAACTCATCTATATAGAAATACACTACGAACGGGACTCAAACGATCTCTCTGTGTTCTGCAGGTAGTTGATGACAAACTGACGTTTGTCAAGGTCCACATGCCGTGGAACGAGCTGTGCACCTACGCCGAGGTCCTGCACATAAAGCTCCCCATCCAGCCCAACGACCTGTCCTCACAAGTTTCTCCGTGGCGCCATTTCTCCTGCATCACCAAGCACTTCTACCCCGACGAGAAACTGATCAGGAGCGAGGCCGAGTTCTTCACCGCCCCCTTCGAGAAAGACCGCCTGGAGTACTTCTACGTGAAGGACCAGGATCAATTCTTCACTCCGTCTATGAGGAGCAGGATGGCGAGTTCACTCATGTTGTCACAGTCAGTTCAGGCAACCTGAATAGTGGCGTAAAGATAACTAACCAACCATGTCTTTTTTTTCCAGGCGTATTACATCCTGAGCCGTGCCCCCTATGAAGTACGAGGGAGCGTAAAGAAGTTCGGCATCACCAAACTGTTGGATGGTGGAGTGTACAAAGCTGCCTACCCTCTTCATGACGTGAGTGGGGCTTTGTGTAAAGAATATGTACTTTGTCTCACATTGAAGTTCTGCCTGTTGGACTCTTAGTATCAACAGTACACGGTATTTATGTTTGAGCCACAGCTGAACTTGAGGTACCTCACATTCCTTTGAGATCTTCCTGTGTTGGCTGTTTCAGAGCCGGTTCAATCACAGATCGGAAGAGGATGGCTGCCCCAACGAGAGATATCTACTGTATCAGGAATGGGCTCATCCCAAAAGCTTCTACAAGATGCAACCACTCGACCTCATAAGGTGAATACCAGCTTTTATCTTCAGTCAGTAGGCAGTGCTTCCATAACACCGGCCAAAGAAACATCTTAGGTACTGCAACTGCACCATAGTGACAGTTACCACCATTAAATAGAATGTATTTTTCTCCACAGGCAGTATTATGGGGAGAAGATTGGCATTTACTTTGCCTGGTTGGGTTTCTACACATTGATGCTCGCGCTGGCTGCTGTCGTCGGACTCGGTTGTTTCATTTACGGATACAACACACAAGAAACGAGCACCTGGAGGTTCGTTGTTTGTCACTAAGAATCTTTGTAGATTATTTGTAGAGATTATCTTCTTCCAAGTCAACATATACCTGAATCGTTACACATCATTTACTTGATCAATTTAAAGTATCACTTACCAGCTTTAGTCAGTGGAGGTAGTTTGACCTGTTGTCATGGAGATGGCTCGGTTTCACCGCATTAGTCGTAGCATCCAAATCATATCTGAGCAAACATGGTGGATAATGACAGCTCAAGAAAAAGCTGGTAAACGTAGCTTCAGTTGATTATTTTGTGAAATCGATCAATGCAAATGAAGCGTTATATTTTAAAATAGAATTACATCCACTGTTTATCACAGCTGCTTCTGCAATAAGGCTGCATTGTACAGATGCCACCGTCTGATCTCTGTTCCCTGTTTTAACGACCGTAGCAAAGAGGTGTGTGACCCCGACATCGGAGGGAGAATAGTGATGTGTCCGCAGTGTGACAGGGAATGCAAATACTGGAGGTTAAACAGCACCTGTGAAGCGTCGAAGGTGAGCTTTGTGATTCTAATAGTTTGCAGTTGCACAATTTACATATTCAAATGAGTGCAGCTGATATTATCTGCACAGCAGGAGTGTTTTTCAACCTGATTAGAATAGAAACAGTTGTGAACTCACCATTTCTCTCTTGTTTCCTTTTTCTTTTTTTTTCAGAAACTCTGCATATTTGATAACTTTGGCACCCTGGTGTTTGCAGTTTTCATGTCAATCTGGGGTAAGTTGTACCTGAGTGCTATCACCAGCTCAGAGACGCTGCATCTGTAAGCAATTAATGTGTCCTCATGTTTTGTTCTATTGAAGGAAACTGTCCTATTTCATACAGAATACAGTATGTTACATATTTTACATGGAGGAAGACGTGAACAATTGAGTGACTTCAGTTGTTTCCTCTTTTGTCATCGTTCTTTGTTCCTCTCCTGGCTGCAGTCACTCTGTTCCTGGAGTTTTGGAAGCGCTACCAGGCGCAGCTGGAGTACGAGTGGGACACTGTGGAGTTTCTCGAGCAGGAGGAGCCACCTCGCCCAGAATATGAAGCCAAGTGTATCTACGAGAGGAAAAACCCCGTCACAGGGGTGAGTTATCCTGACACACACGCACACACGCACGCACACACACACACGCACGCACGCACGCACACACACACACACACACACACACACACACACACACACACACACACACACACCAGATTTTCAGCACAAAGACGATAGAATAAAAGAATAAATAACTTTACGGCCTCAAGTTGAAACCATAAAAACAGTAGATAGATTTTATCTATGGATTAAAAAGGTTTTCTATTGCTCATTATTTAAATGTATCCAGATGAAGAGTTTCAGTGACGCCGAGTTGTTGTGCTATTTAAACAGTTTTTTGTGTTTTTAGGTGAAAGAAAAAGTGCCGTTCACAACCTGTGGAAGATGTGTTCGTCTGTCGATAGGAATTGGGACGGTGTTATTCTGGGTAATGTAAATAAATGTGATTTTACTTAAATGTTTTCAGTAAGTCTTAATTTGACAGTGTTCTGCTATGTTCTGGACGTACATATATAATTTGATATTAATAATGGAGGAAAAGGGAGAAAATTAATGCCTATAATAAAGACATACAACATTTAAGCTGATTAAACATTTCCATCGCTTTTCGTCCTTTATAGATCTTGTTGATCGTAGCGTCCATTGTGGCCATCACTGTGTACCGCCTGGCGGCGTTCTTCGCCTTCTCAGCGAGACTCAGAGCTCAGGACCTGAAGGAGCTGGAGCCATTGAAGGAGTATGTGACGCCTCAGATGGCCACTTCTGTCACGGCCTCCCTCATCAGCTTCGTCGTCATCATGATCCTCAACGTGCTCTACGAACGAGTCGCCATCTGGATCACCGACTTTGGTGGGTTGCTGACACAAAGTCAGATTCATGAAGTGTGCGTTTGACAAGGAAATTAATCTTTGAGGGATTTTGCTTTAATAATATGCACAACTTACTCATGACTTTTCTTAACAGAGCTTCCAAGGACCAAGACAGACTACGAGAACAGCTTGACCCTGAAGATGTTCCTCTTTCAGTTCGTCAACTATTACTCGTCGTGTTTCTACATCGCCTTTGCCAAAGGGAAAGTGGTCGGTTATCCCGGAGCGCCCGTTTACCTCTTGGGGAAATACAGGAACGAGGAGGTACAGTTCAATTTGCTGCACATGTGCTCCCTAAAATCGAATTCTCCTGGGTTATTTTTTGACTCCAGCTGTGTTTCCTGTTTCTGTAGTGTGATCCTGGTGGTTGTCTGATCGAGCTGACGACTCAGCTGTCCATCATCATGGGTGGAAAGGCCATCTGGAACAACATCCAAGAGGTCTTACTACCGTAAGCAGTCCGAATTCCCAGATTTAAACCACAAATTTAACGGAACAGTTTGTAAAAATTAAAAAGAACAGATAGAATGTGTTAATTTCTGAGCATTAAAGATCTGTTTGTTACATTACATTACTGTTGGACTAAGCCAGGCTAGACGTCACGACAGTAAAGATCCAGGAATGTACTGATGAATGATCTCATCCACTCCTCTGCAGGTGGGTGAAGAATTTGATTTTCCGCTATTGCACCAGCGCGGCCTCCCAGAAAGTGATTCCTCGTTGGGAGCAGGACTACCAGCTGCAGCCTCTTTCGAAACTAGGACTCTTCTATGAATATCTTGAGATGGGTAAGAAGTCCCTGCCTCTATTATAACTATAATGCAAATGAAAGCAATGTTGTGAAATTAACGTTTTGATCATATGGTGAAAAAAGCAGAGCAAGTATTGATTTAATATATACTGTGTTTTTGTTTTTCCTCTTACAGTAATCCAGTTTGGCTTTGTGACCCTGTTTGTGGCCTCCTTCCCTCTGGCCCCCGTCCTGGCTCTGGTCAACAACCTGTTTGAGATTCGGGTTGATGCTTGGAAAATCACCACTCAGTTCCGCCGCATCGTCCCAGAGAAGGCTCAGGACATCGGGGCCTGGCAGCCTATTCTTCAAGGCGTCGCCATCCTAGCTGTTGCAACAAATGTAAGTTACTCTGAGTTACAAGTTCACTGGCACGTTAATAAAACGACAGCCCTGCTGTGTATCCTACCTTCTGCACAGTTTAGGAGTACAGAGTGAGGAAGAGTGACATTTACTTTGTGTCCCTGTGTCTCGACAGGCCATGATCATTGCTTTCACATCAGACATGATTCCACGGTTGGTCTACTACTGGTCCTTCTCTGTGTACCCATATGAAGACCACACTAATCACACCATGGAGGGCTACATCAACAGATCTCTGTCTATATTCAACATCAACGATTTCTCCAACATTAGTCAACCTATGAGCACACCGGCGAACATCACCACCTGCAGGTACTGAATTGGTCCATCTGTGTGTTTACAGCATCAAATTTTCTCTTGTTATTTGTTATTTGAAATATTTCTTACAAAACAATTGTTTGCACAAGTAAAATAAAACTTTTTTTTTAGGTATCGAGATTTCCGTTATCCGCCTGGACACCCGAAGGAGTACGAGTACAATATGTACTACTGGCATGTGATTGCTGCCAAAATGGCTTTTATAATTGTTGTAGAGGTAGGTACAAACACAACATGGGAATCACTAATGATTATCAAAATGTGAATTATTTTAACATATTAATAGAAGAGCCTTTTCTCTACTTTTTCTTCTCACAGCACATTGTTTACCTCACAAAGTTCGTCCTGTCCTACGTGATCCCAGACGTCCCTTACGCTGTCAAAGAACAAATCAAACGAGAGAAATACCTGACCCAGGTGATCCTCCACGAGACCAACCTAAAGCTGGTCACCAAACGTTTGAAACCGACCCGTGACGAGACCTCCAGGCACTCGGAGGAGAAAGTGCCAAAGGTGGAAATGGATCTTGATTTCTGACCATAGACAAATCCAGAAAGGAGAACCACTAACATGTTTGGAAGAGGAGATGGCCCCTGATACACTAAATATCTGACCATCCATGTGTTTGCAGCACCTAACCAAATCTGGTTACATGCTGATCAACATCTTGAACTATTGAAAAATATAAGCCATAAAAGAAGGTTTGGAAAGAGAGATGTGTGACGTTTATGAAAAAAGGAGGAACCCCTGCTGTCTACTCTGTTGTAGGGTGCACAGTTGTCATGGAGACGGAGTTGATGTCATGTGAACTAAGTAGCTGTAATGATTTCGCCCATTGAGCTTTCAGGACTTCTCTGTGTTGGTTTTAAAGTTATGCAATAGTGCTCAGAATGAAGACATAGCTGCCCAAACCCTATGTCAACACCTCCATCTCCACCCGCTGCTTAAGATTGTGACTCAGTTGCAAGCTGCGTTGCTTCATGAAAAACATTCCATAGATGTTTTTACTCTTCCAGTTTTATGGCTACATTAAGTTTCGGCCGGGCTGTATGAGCCTGCAACACTGGCAGTATCTCACTCTGTCCATAGGGCTTCTTGCTGGGGCTCAAAACTTTGACGCACAGGTAATAAAAAGCCACTTATGGGTAATTGTCTTAGTGAAATGCTGACTTCATTTCAGTATTATTAAATACACAAGTTGCAAAACGTTTGTATGCAACGTTCGTGATGGAATGTTTTTTTTGTACACTTGTCTGTTACGATGTGATCTGCCAGACGGCTCACAATATTAAAACAGGATTAGTCATGTGCAGTAAGACTAGTCACAGACTAACCTTTAACAAATATATTGACTTCATGTGCCTTAAAAATTTAAAAAAACATTTTTGTTGTAATGTGTGAGGAACAATTCCGGATATGAATCTATTTGTCGGTGTGAAACTGACATCTGTCACCATGTTAAGATTACGTTTACAGATACACGCGTTGTTTCCTCATTTGTCAAATACAGTTCAGTTAGGACTATTTTACTTTTTAGATTTAAATTCAATCATTTGATTCAATCATGTGATGTGGTTTAATGATCCGCACACAGTACATCTATTGTGCTGCACCTTTTAAATAACAGGTGTCCAGTTCTGTGTGATGACCACTGCACTGGACATTATTTTGACTGCACGTTTTATCCTGTGATATAGTCAATATAGTTATTCAATCTTCTCCCGTGTCATTACTAAAATCTTAGATCAATACCTCTGCTGTATTATTACCTCGCTTTTTGATTTAAACAATGGTACTATAACCACCATGCATGTAAACAGGATCACATATCAGCAATATCTGATGATGCACGACTCTTTTTATCTTTGTTTGTTTTATACCGTGCCAATAAATTGTTTTGTAAAAAAAATGTTCTCTCGTGTTCTTTGTTGAAGTACCTTCTATTATCTATTATTATTTCACATTGTTGATGGACTGTATGGTTTTATTTCAGTACACCAATCAGCATTCTCAAATTGAATATTGTCCTCATCACAGTTCACAGTCTATTTGAGCCTCTGACAGTTCCTGCAAGATCACATGTCCATTAAGGCCTTACATGTACCAATGTATAATGGCTGAAAGGTCCTTGCTATATGTACAGTATATTCAACTGGTCATGAATGGCAATGAAGAAAGGACAATTCCATTTAAAAAAGGAAATCATATAGTTCTTTAATTTACACAGTAATTTCAATCCTAGTTGATCGACCAGGGAAGCATAACTACATGCTTTCAAAGAGTAGAAAGGGCGTTTGAGTTCTTCCTCCTATATTTTTGATCAGGCAGCTTTTTACAAGCTTCTGCGTACATCATGTACCAGCGACACAGGGTCCGTTTTAACTCACATGTACCCCAAGTGCGCATATTTCAGTGAAAGTAGTGTGGCCACTACGTGTCTTCAATTGTCTATTCGTTTTACAAACCGAGCATTTCACCCAGAATGAGCTCTCAGATTACTTGTGTCGGGTGGGTGAAGCGAGGCGTTGCCAAGGAATCCCCGGACAAAGTGAGTAGCATGTTGTGCTAGCTAACGTTAGCCGACCGGTGGCTAATGTGTCAACAAGCTGAACTTTAATGTGCTATGTTCGAATTATCCGAGTTCACATCTTACAAGCTAACATTAAAGTTTCCATGTAACTTAACGGATCCGGTTCCACATCAGTATGTCAACAGGCAAACTGTCGTGTAGTGTAATAGTTTGTTTTTACAAGCTACATTGTTAAACATAGCTGATGTAAATAACAGTCGAGTTTTTTACTTTTACTGATTTGAAGAGTCGAAATACAGGATTCTGATAAACAACTGCTCGATTAACCTTATTGCTAATCACAATAAATAGCCTCAGTGATGTTTTATTCTTTTATTGAGTAGTTTTCTACATTATAAGCAGTGTAATTATTAATATGTAGCTGATAATAAACACCACATTCGCTTCCTTACGCAATTGTTGTTGGTATTAAGTAATGTTAAGAGAAATAGTGGTAAAATAATGAAAGTTATCAAGATTGTAGAAGTATATTCAGGTTTTTAATGTTTCAGGTGTTTGCGTTGAGTCTTTTATAGATAATAATCCTCAAAATAATAACAGCTTGTAAGGGGTAGTTTCCAATTATGACGGCTGTATACTGTCACACCAACTGACTGTGTCTCATCTCTATTATCCATCATCAGGTTGAGTTGAGCCAAGAGGAGCTGCGACGCATCATCACAGAAGCAAGAGAGGAGCTGGGGTACGTCGGATTAACATACATATTACATATTACACACAGAGAAACTACTGCAGTTTTAAATCGTGGAGGATACTGGTGACTAAGTTTATTGCGTACAGTATTTGCAGTCCGTTTGTCAGTTATCCATCTTCAAATAATGAGCTTGTTATTAATTTTAGTCAGATATACCACTGCAAATACTGCTGATATGATGTGTTATAAAAATATACTCTGGTAAATCAGGGAACAAGCAGCTGAGGACGACGATGACGATGAGGGGATAGTCACCGAAGACGGTCCTGACAGCGTTGGAGAGGATGAAGCTGGAGCTCCAGCGGAAGAAGTTGTACAAAGAAAGGAGGAAGAAGAGGATGAGCTTGCAGAGTACGGCTTGGATAGATATGATGACGAAGATAATGGTGAGCAAGTGTTTATGTACAGTTTGTGTATTCTTTGGTGTGCAGGAACTACATTACATCAGTTTACTACGTTTTGACTATTTCCTCCTGTTAGCTGCTTAAACTAGTTTCTCTCTGCAATTTAGCGACAACCAATCTCGGGAACAGCCTGGCAGGGCTCACAGTGTTCAGCTCCAACGAGGAGGATCCCTACATCACTCTCAAAGACACAGTGAGTAACAGTACTGAAATAAGGAAAATATTCAAGAAGAGTACTTGATATTAACCCAGATTATTGGGTTCTGTTAAAAAGAAGAAACTTTACTTACTGTAACTTTAAAAACCAATTTTGATTCTAATCTTACCTTGTCAAAGCCAAAGTGCTTACCTGTCTTTGTTTGTCTTTCTAGGACCAATATGAGCGAGAAGACTTCCAAATCAAGCCCAGTGACAATCTGATCCTCACAGGCAAGGCCGAGAAGGACTGCTGCAATTTGGAGGTCTATGGTAAATATCTTCTTTACCATTTAACATTTTTTCCATTGTATATTATGGAATCTGGGAAAACCCTCAAATACAAGTATAATCTAGAATGAGTTATTTCTTCCTCAGTTTATAACTCAGAGGAGGAGTCTCTGTATGTTCACCATGGTGTTCTGCTGCCAGCTTACCCACTGAGCATAGAGTGGCTAAACTTTGACCCAAGCCCCGGGGAAGGACTAGGTAAGAAATCAATATTGACAATATGTTTATTGCTCTGACAATTATTTTAAAATCATCATATCATCTTGAAACAACCACTTAATGATTTATAACTTCTATTATTTGTTAATAATAAAGTTTTATTTAACCGTAAGCCGAACATGAAACAATCTCTTAATGCAGAAGCCACTGGACCTACTTGACCCGTGTCTTCTCTCTCCTCTTAACTGCAGGTAACTACGCCGCTGTGGGCAACATGACGCCACAGATCGACGTGTGGGACCTGGATGTGGTGGACTGTTTGGAACCAGCCTTCTCGTTGGGGAGCAAGAAGGCAGTGAAGAAGAAAAAGAAGAGCAAGAAGGTACAAACCTGTTGACTACTAAATCAAGAAGTTAGTGATGTAGTAGTTTTAATAATCCCATCCTTATTGAATATTTAATTTATTTTTAAACCAGGGAACTATGCAATGGTTATTTGGCCTTAATTACAGTTACAAGTAATTTTGTGCATTTTTTATTTTGGATGTTTGGGACTTTTTAGTGTATGTTACTTTTAAAACACCATTGTGAATAGAATCTTTTGTGTCTCTCTTCTGCACTAATTCCTGCTCTTGTCATCTCACACACCCGTTGTCTCCTGATGTTGCTGACTCCAGGGGGCAGCAGCCGAGCCTGTCGAGGGACACACAGACGCAGTGTTGGATTTGTCCTGGAACAGACTGGTCAGGTCAGTATTTGAAGCCGGGGGTTGCGCTCACAGATATGATTTATCCAATATGTTTCTACACATGTAAACGTTATGACTTCATGTGGTTCACTTAAAATAAGATAAATACGATCTTCTCACTCGTAGGAATGTCTTGGCCAGTGGATCAGCAGATGACACAGTCGTCCTGTGGGATCTGTCTCAAGGCAAACCAGCCACGACTCTGCGCAGACACACTGATAAGGTATTCAATAAGACACTGAATGATGCAGACTGTAGTTCACTGTGTACATACTTGGGAACACAGCTCCAGAATTTGAAGGCTTCAGCTGCTTGAAATGTTTTACCTTTTAGGTTCAGACGTTGGCTTTTCACCCGTTCGAGGCACAGACTCTGATATCTGGATCATATGACAAGTAAGTGTCATTACGCACGAATCGGTAGCAAACATTCATTCACTGCAGGTTCGAGACGAGTCTTTTGTCTTCTGCAGGACTGCCATTCTGTATGACTGCCGCAACCCAGATACAAGTTACCGGACCTGGAGGTTTAGTGGTCAAGTTGAGCGTCTGGTCTGGAACCACTTTTCACCCTGCAACTTCCTGGTAGGTGCTGCTTCACTGTCAGGCTGGTAACCAATTAAAAGATATAGTTTTAAGTTAAGTGTTTGCACGGCCCCTTTTGGTATGCTGATGTGACTTGTGACAAAAATCACTAAAGATGCTTAACTGTAAGAACTGCAACAAGATCTTCAAACCATATCCTGACTCCCACTACATTTTCTATTCACACACTTTTAATCGCACTTAGTTACTTAGTTACCAATTCTGGCGAAGCAAACCACAAAATACAATGACAAAACTCTCGATGGTCAAACCCAGATGGCTGATTTATTCACCAAACTTATTGCTAAACATGAGTGTGTGGATGTTTTTCAGGCCAGCACAGACGATGGTTTTGTCTACTGTCTGGACGCACGCTCTGATAAACCCGTTTTCACTCTAAGGGCACACGATGAAGAAGTGTCAGGTAGGTGGAGGTCTGTGTGTGTGTGTGTATGTCGGTTAAAGAGGTAAAGAAGATTACCGTAACGATTCACATCTGCTTTATTGTTTAAATTAATAATCCATTGATCAGTGAAGTGCATATATAATTGAAACAGCACTCAGGATTTCTGCTTACGTTAGTACAGTGTGAGGAAGCAATGAGACTGTTGGTCAGAAGTCACTTAGACATGATGAGTTAAAGGCTTGAGATGACTGGCACATACGATAATCTCACTGCCCTTGTGACGTACCCAGAGCGCTTAAATGTGCAATTACTTAGAGGACTACAAAAAAAAACACTTCTTATCTTTCTCTTTGTGCAGGTTTAGATCTTAGCAGCCAGATTAAAGGATGCTTGGTCACATCATCAGCCGACAAACATGTTAAGATCTGGGACATCTTGGGTGACAAACCCAACCTGGTGCATTCAAGGGATATGAAAATGGTAAGAACTTTTATGTACTTGAAATTATGTAGATCTCATATTCTCTCACCACTGTCACGGAGGGACTGTCCATATACACACTGTTAAAGTATCTTTTTTTTCTAAAACGCCCTGTAATATTGCACTAAGCTTGTGTGGTAACTGACCGCTGTCATATCCTTTATCACCAATGAAGGGTGTGCTGTTTTGCACTTCCTGTTGCCCTGATCTGCCCTTCATCTACGCCTTTGGAGGAGAGCGGGACGGTTTGCGAGTTTGGGATATTAGTGATGTTGCAGCAGGTAAACTTTTTTTCAATGACATAAGATGAAAATTGTAAACATGTCAGGCAGTGCTTGCTCATAATGTTACTAGTACTCACATTACCTTTGTTATTGTTTGCCTGTAGTTGCTGAGGTGTTCGGCAGTAGGGAGCGTTTGGTGGTGAACGCAGGATCACAGACATCCGGCGCTGCAGCCACAGCAGAGATGGAACTCTCCGAGTGATGCTGCGGATGCAACAACAACAACCTGTTACATGAATAAACTGAGCTTCCCCGGTTATACATCAAGCTGTTCTGCTTGTTGTTAAGTTCTTGTTCCTCATAGCGAAGCATTTACTTTTCGCAACAAAAGGACTGTAATCAACAAAGCTGCACTCCGGAAAGACTTGTAAGATCGGTCAGAGTGAAAACTGGCACCTGAATGACTTTCTACTCTTATCCTGAACCGGAATACCAACAGTGGAATTGCAAAGAAATTAAATAATATAAGAAACATTGTTCTTATCACTAAATAATAGATACAGGAATTGTTTCTTGATCGAGTCAGCAGTGCAGGAGCCGTGTTTAACTTTCTTTGTACATTCCCGAATATAGTATGCTTCTAATGCCATTTTAAAAGAACAATGTACAACTGATGTACCGTATCTCTTCCCTAGTATGAATGGTAATATGAAACGTGTGTACAAAATACTGTTTATCCAATAAATAGTTTATAAAATATGTAATCGTTGATTTTGTGTCTTAATTGTGAAATGTTCACATGATCTGCACAGCCAGAAGGGTCAAGATGGGAGCAAATTGGTAAACTTTCTTTACTGTGGCCATGCAGCAGCAGCCCAATTGTTTTGCTTTTGAATCTGTTTTGTCCAAACCCTTTTACAAGTAATAATCTTTTTTGTTCATATTTATGGTGGCTTATTCATCAGCGGCTGCATATGGTTTGTGTTGGTCTGGTGGAACTATGCGAGTCGCCGAGATAAGACGGAACTCTTACGGTGATGCACACCGGAAAATAACATGGCGTCGGGTCACTTGTGCAAGCTCCACAGTCTTCTCACACGACTTTCTAACGGCACCAAACTCCGACATGTACAAAGTAAGTGCTGTTTATAGCCTATTAACAGCATGTTATATAAGACACGTTAGTATGTGTGAAATTAAGTGAACGTTACTGTCGTAAAGGCATTAATGAGGGATGTCAAGCTAACAGTGGCTAACCTTCACGTTGGTTTACATACACGAATGGTAGCATGTTTGAGCGTATACACTGCCGGGATTCAAGCTTTAGTGAGGCTGAATCTTAAGTAGTTGTATGTCACTTTGTGAATTTGAGACTGACTTGGTCTTTAAACCTTAATTCACCGGAGGCTCTAGCTCAGTTGAAGGATTCAATAGTGTGTGAACTGTCATATTTAGGCTCTTTGAAGTACCACTAGTCTAGTGACACTTATCAAGTACAGATATAACATCATCTCATACTTTCAGATATTAAGCATAATTTTTATGAGCGTTTATGATTTGTTCATTTCACTTACCGACTGCATTATGAGCCTGATGTTTATTCTTCTCACCTTTTTGGTTTCCTCTTGCAGCATGTTTGGTGCCACTTCGTCAGAAGTCCAGTGTCGGTGTTCCTTCACTTGATGGGCCTGACTGGTATGTTTGCAGCTGGATTTGAATGTTGACATAAAGATGTGACTGATCAGCACAATAACAGCTCTTTCTCTTGTTTTTAGTAACGTGGAAATCGCCGCTACTTCGGATGGGAAAACCATTGTGTGCTACCATCCCTCTCCTGACATTCCCTATGAGCTCACCCAGGTAGGAGAGTGCTTTAGATCAGGTTATCTCACTGACGAGCACCATGATGACGGCATTAAACCCTCAAGATTCTTTGCCCTCCTTAGTTCTTTTTGTTTACTCGGTCCTAGAAGAAACTGTTCATAAGAACTTTAAATGCAAAGTTTAGTAGGAATTGTTATATTGCTGGGAGTCCTAATTTCAGAATAGAGTAATTTGTCAGAAGGCACTTTGTTCATGACGGTACATCTTTGCAGCCTATAGAGCGGCCTGACCCCCTCACCAACCAGGCCGACACCCATGACCAGGTTCTAAAGGCCCACCTCAGCAAGGAGGTGCTGAAGGACAAACAGGGTCCCACAGTAGAGGAGCTGAGCAAGATGTTTTTCACCACTAAACACCGGTGGTACCCAGTAGGACAGTAAGTACACAAATATGTATTTCCCGTCTTGCATCTTATTTGTGCCCAAATCCTATTTAATTTAATGGATGTCACCAACAGAAGTTGAACTGTGCAGGGAATTAAAAGATGGACAATGTTAGCTCATGCTAATGCGTATTTTCTTTTTGTTCTTTTCCATTATTTACAGATACCACACGAGACGCCAAAAGAAGGCTCCACCAAAGGACAGATAGTTCATGTTTAAAGTTAGAAAACTGCAAAATAACTTTGTTTGTCTTATTACCACAATGCTGTATAATAAACTTCTAAATATGTACTTGTTTAACTTGAGTTCTTCAGTACGTGTTGCTGCTATGGAACCATTTTGGTCAAATGTGATCCAGTATAGATTTACTACACTGGGAACTAGACGGGATGTTTTATCTCCTAGTCCGAAATCAGTTTCTGTTTCAATATTCACTCAGGCCTCAGGTCAAGTGAGGTGGAGATCTTTGGAGGACTTCAGCTATACTGTAAAGGACTAAGAGGGCTGAAATAAAAGTGCTCCTTAATTTGGTTTTTGAAGAATCTACTTTTAACCCCTGAAAGTTCAGCAGCAGAGTTTCAAAGGCCCCGAGGAGGCAAAGATTCATCTTTCATGTCTTGCTGGGGAGAGAATGTCGACAGGAACACCGTTGTACCAGTGTGTGGGGCTACTTAGTCTGTTAATTAGGTGGTTTCCTAGTAACCACTGAAGAAATGTATTATAATTATACCAATCAATCGCGTGTAACCAAAGATATAAATAACAAGCAGTACAATGTCCCATTTAAGTGTATGACAGGCTTCCCACAGGATAAAGCAACGGGACATCAGTTATTTGCTGAGTATTTATTTTTTTCTGCAAAACATCAAAAACAATGAAAATATTAATAGCAGGTATATTGGCGAAGGGCTTATATACACGGCCGTAGATAACTGGACAAGCAATGACAAAGAGTTCACAGGGTAACTTAGCCGCACATTTGCAGGTTTTACAATTTCATTTTATTATTGTAGATCGAACGAAATTCAATCTTAAGTCAGACTTGAGAGACATCTCATCTACATCCACTTATGGAAAGAAAAAAAAACAGAACATAAATCAAACTACTAATACTACTTCCTACATAAAGCAAAGTCTTACTGTTACATTAAAAAAAAGCATGTGAGAGCGGTGTACTTCCACAAAACTACAATTATAAAGTTATGTTTCCTACAAAGCAGATATATATTCCAGTCACAGGCACTGAAATACTGCACAGGACGCTGCAGTCCTTGAATGAGGCATCACTATTGTAAAAGACTTTCTCCGCTTTCCCACCACATTGTTCATTGACAATATTCAATTGATAAAATGTTACACTGTCACCTTATATTCCTCATAGATTTACAGTTTCGGGTAAATATAAAATAATTTGTCGAGTCACATTACGGCATCGATGTGCACGGAAACAATGGATTCATTGGCAAAGATGTTACAAGAAGCTGGGTTGATTTAAACAGCCTGAAATATTGTAACTATATTGGAGTTTTCATCCTGATGCTTGATCATCGTTAATAACTGTTCCAACATTACTCCGATTGCTTTAACTACCCAAAATGTCACGATCATCTAATCTGCCAGAGGTCGCATGTCTAATGAAATACTATGGTTGCACAGTCAGACTCTGTTATACAGTAACAATTAGATGCGGAACATTTTATTTACATTAGATCAGCTTCTGAGCCAAAAACCCGGATCTCAGCATCCCTATAAAATGTGTATTTGGTTAATAATCATCACTGCCGTCGTCTTCCTCATCATACTTCCTCTTGAGGGAGTGCTTCTTGTGCTTACCCCTGTGTCTCCGCTTACCAGTGAAATCAGGGTTAGCTTCCCTGGTGTGCAGCTGCTCGTGCTTCTTCAGAAGGCCGGGGACAGAGAATCCTTTCCCGCATGTGTCACAAGTCCAGGCTTTCTTGCACGTGTGAGTCCTTTTGTGGACGTTCAGGTGGGACGCCAGCTTGTAGGTCTTCCCGCAAATGTCGCAGCTGAAGGGGCGCTCGTTGGTGTGTAACCTGATGTGAACCTTCAGATTTCCAACTTGAGTGAAGCTCTTGTCACATATGGAGCAGCGGTACGGCCTCTCTCTGGTGTGGATCCGCAGGTGGACCCTCAGGCAGTACTTACTGGAGAACTTCTTTTGGCAGACAGGACATGGGATCTTTGCTTTGGGCACGTGGTCTTGCTGATGCCTCTTCAGGTCAGACAAGTAGACGAAGGTCTTTCCGCACTGGGAGCAGAGATACTGACGGTCGCCGATGTGATAGCCCATGTGTCGCTTCAGCAAGCTGGGGACGAGGAATCTCTTCCCGCAACGCTCGCACATGTGGGGACGATCTCTGGTGTGCCAGCGCTCGTGGTTCGTCAGCTTGAAAGACGTTGGGAAGCTTTTGCTACAGTGCTTGCAGGGGAACGTCATCTGGCTGGTGTGGCACTCCATGTGCCTTTTGAAGTAGGTGGACTGCGTGAACCCCTTGTTGCAGATGTCGCAGTAGAAGGGCTTTTGGCCGCTGTGGGCCAGCATGTGTTTCGTCAAGCTCGGCAGTTTGGCAAAGCACTTGCCGCACTGGCCACAAGCGTAGGGACGCGCTGTGCTGTGGGTCTTCAGGTGATTGTTGAGGAACGCCTGTGTTCGGAAACTTTTGTTGCATGCCGTGCATATGAAAGGCTTCTCTCCCGTGTGAATGCGCTCGTGGTCCATTAGCTTGGACTGATAAGGGAAGCTCTTATCGCACACGCTACATGTAAACCGGTCAGCCGGAGGCCGTATTTGCTTTTTTCTCCGGATGCTTGGCTTCATGTAATCCCCGGCGCTCAGCCTGGCAGGAGGAAGGGGTGGTAAAGCTGGGAGGGAGAGCGTGTTAGTGGCAATCTGGGACACCCACTGATGCAGTGTGACCCGCTGAGTCTGGGGCTTTTGGCTGTCTTTTGTTCCTGTATTCTGGGAGATAGAAGCAGTTTTGATCAGCACTGGAACTACCTTGAAAGGGAACGATTTAAAGGGTGGCTGCTGTGCCTCTGGTTTGTCCGGTGCAGGCGCTCCATCTTCCCCTTTGTCTTGTAGAGTCGTAGCAGATGGCTCATCATTAGAATTCTTCTCCTGCACCAGATTTTCTGCAGGCGCTGTTGTCGTGACACTTTTTTCCATCGCAGCAGCACCATTGGCTGATTTATCACTGCGTCGCCCTCTCCCCCGTGATCCAATGGCAGGGGCTGCTGGGGTCTCAGGGTCATCTGACATATCTCCCAAGTCTTCGTTGTCACTGAGGGAGGTGGGGCTTGTGACCTGGGGGCTAACCTCTAGGCCCTTCGGTGATTCTGGTGGAGGTGGTGGTGGTGGAGGAGGAGGTGGTGGTGGTTCTTCTGGTTTGGCCCGGAAAGCAAGTGAAGAAAGCACACAATCGCCGACTGAGGAAGAGATGGTTGCTGCACAAAGTTAAAAAGGTCTTGTTAGGTTCTTTGTCACTGAAATGATTTATTGGACAAATCACTCATCTGGCCTTTTTGTTAAGTAAAAGCGGACGATGCAAGTTTATTACTCAGTGAAACCAGAGCATCCAGACCTGTTCTACTTGTCTACTATGTCTCTGGGTTTCATCATATGGTCAGACAAGCCTACTAAAGTATACCTTTACCACAAAGAAGTCCCTTGGACTTCTGGTGCATGAGGAGAGTCTTCAGGTCCCCGGCTTCCGGGATGAAGACTCCGCACGCTTCCAGGATAGCTTGGTCCGATGAAATCATGGCACCGAGCTGAGATCGAGAGGCGGGACATTGAAATACACATAATAGCTATCCAAGCAGCTCATAAGAGGACGTGTGAAAAGATAATCAAAATGCTACTAGCCCGTCGTGGTCCGCAGTAACTGCCAACATTCAGTGACATTAAATCAACATACCTGGGAGAGATTGGGAACCGGAAGAAGTTGCTCCAACTTGCACACGAGTCCTGCAGTCAGAGTCTGCAGAGCCGTGTCGAACTTTGTGCCGTACTGAACAGGGAACACTTCCTACAATGCAGGCCAGGTTGGGGAGTGGGGAAGAAGTGTAATCAATTATTAATTATGTTACAGCTACATATGAGGTTGTGTATATAAATTATATCTTCATCTGAACAGGCATAGATACCTTGAAGAAGCGCTTCCTCTCAGTGGGGTTTTTCATCAGATTCTGGACCAGCACCATGAAGTTAGTCTGAGATTTATCCACATCTGTGTCCTTCTGTGACACAGTCATTAACTCAGGTTTAATGCCAGCTTATCTGATCGGTCATCAAAAACATGACTACGAACACAAGGCTTGTTTTGGATAGTTGTGTAACTGTAAACTGCACGTTCCTGAAGAAAATCCTTACCCCTAAAGACGCAGAGACCTTCAACTTATTAATGAGTGTTTGAATAGCCCGGGAATCTGGTGGGCCGTCCTTTTGGAGCAAATCCAAAATGATCTGGTATAAGAAAGTAATAAAGAAGGTACAGAAATGAGAAAAATCAGGACAAATTCTGCGATGAGGATGCAACTAGACTGAAGGCCACAGGTAGTAAAGATATGATGATTCATTATCTTTTTCGTAATGCGAGTGATTTTGCAAGAAGGGACCTGTGGAGTTGATCAAAGGTGTTGTGTGACGGATGTATGTAGCACCAACAGAAACCGTCTCGTAGCTGGAGGGTTTCACAGTGTTATAGTCAAGAAAGTCGAGCTCTTATTCTTGCAACTATGGATCACTGCTGCAACAGGTTGATTCTATTTATATTCAGTTTTTTAAATCAATGCTCAGTTCTAATCTTTGACAAAGACACACACAATAGATGAAAAAACACCCACCCTTGCTCTTAACCCCAAGACGAGCTGGGCAGTCTGCTTGAAACTCATGAGTCCAGGAACAGTCTGTGTCACCATGGTCACAAACTCTTCCACCTTCCCATACTGCTTCACATTTCTCTGCCGTATGACCTGCCACATGTACGAGTACGTCAGCTGCAGAGGGGAAGCTATCAAGCGAAGGGAGGCCAGCGGAAGTGCTCCTCCGACACCTGTACAGAACATAGCATAAAGTCAAGAGAGTGTGTTAGCAGGCAACACCTAAAAGCATCTGTGGTTTTGTTAGAGGAAGCTGGCCATGTTACATGTAAACAGGTCTTTGTCTTCACTGTGTTATGGATCGTTTAGTATCAGGGCCAATATGGTTTTATTTGTTCTTGTTTTCAGTTGTCTGTTGGTCTGATTGCCTGCCTGTAAACAGGATTGCACTCAAACATTCCAGCAAATTTCACAGAACTTCCTGGAGGGGTGTAGCACCAGCTCAGGAAGAATCCACTAAATGTGTGAGCAGATCTGTTTAACATTGCAAAAACAGGATTTTAAATTGGCCATTGCACTTCTAGTTGAATCATTTATTAGAGATATTCTTCCTATCAAAAAGAAAAATAGGTTTTCAATTGGGGAGGTAAATGTCTGCAGCAATAACACAAACCCGACACAATAGTTAAATCTGTTGCGTATGACCAAGTCCACTGCATACGACAACTTTCTAGCCTTCTAGTTTTCCTACTATACTATTTCATACCCTTTGGAATCTCTCAAATAAAATATTTGAAGGTCAGACAATTTTCCTATTCTAACATTTTCTGGCTTCATATCATTATTCAGCATCTTACATATCTTATATTTTCTTTAATTTGTATGATCAGAATTGTATCCAGTTCTGCTTTGCATTCATATGATACATGTTGTGATAAGTTGTTTGTTCCCCTTTTCTAACAGCTGATTGGTGTTGTCCGATGATAACGTTATACAAGACTCTAATATTCAGGTAGTTGGGAATCAAATTCCCATTAATTTTGCTAACGTCCTGTATCCGTTTCTCAAAACTTCTCCAGGTCCTAAAATTGACATTCCATAGATTTACATAACCATATGAACCCTATAGAAACTGCTATGGGGGCGCTGCAGCGCCATGCACATTAATTACTTTGATCGCTGTGTGTAATCTGCAACTGGGACGAACCGTGCACGTTTGAGCGTACATGTGTAATGCGATCGTGAAGAGAATGAGCGCCAAACAGCTGCGTTTCCGCTTTAAGAAGAGTAAAACTTTCAGTTGCTGGTTTGGGTAGCATAATAATCAAAGTAGTTGTCATGGCTGATATTACACGATGCAGAGTGCAACCAGGAGATCCGTCGGGGAAGACAGTTTGAATTTGAATTAAGCAGCACGGACAGCGCCTGCTAAATCTCGCTAAGTAGCTAGCTAACAAACGGTAAATAAACATCCCCATAAAATAGCCTCGAAGTCGAAGCAACACGCACGTTGATGTGCGACTGACAGCTAACCGGCTGTTTACTGGAATAGATGGATTGCATTGCATCTTATTTTTTGACCACTGTTCTCGGCGGCAGCTGGCGTTAGCTAGCTAACGTTAGCTTAGCAACTTACCCACACTCTCGGACCGTTTCTCCATTCTGTGCAGACGACGTGCTGCTTATTCATGAGACAATAAACAGACGACACAGAACGACAGGAAATGTGGCCGTTTACACAGAAATATAAAGTTAAAAACTATTTAACCGTCTCTCTCTCGACCGTCAAGCCAGGAAGAATAATGGCGACCGCGAGGCAGCGGCTTTCCAAAACAAAAGTCCGCTTATTTCCGGCGGAAGTTTCTTTATAAAGTAAAAGCACAGTCTTTTGAAATGTTATATCAGCAGGCAAAAGCAGACGTCGCTATGAATTATGTTTATAATTTCGTTGAGCATATGAATTGGCTTCTTCTCCTTTATATTTTTTTATTTAATCAAATGTATTATGTCTAAACCTTGTTTTGGTTTAAAATTGAGAACTATAGGCCTAATCATCAATATTATTAATAATTGTACCAATTAATATTAACATACCTGATATGTATATTCACCAATCGATTTTGCTCATGGGCTGTTCACATGGGCAAAACGGCTGGGGTTCGACCAATAAGAATTACAATTTGAAGTGGGCCATTTGAATGACATATGAAAGACATTTGATAATCAACTAGTTATTTGTGAGGTGTCAAAACAACATGTTATTGTTAGAAAGAGAAGTCTTGCAAATCATGACAACACACGTGAAAACAGCATATTCACAGCATTTAATCCACATCATTTACAATCACAACTGGAATTACTGGCATTTAAAAAATCTCACAGAAAACGCTCATTCAGTGTTGGTTTGTTTCGTAACAAAATAAGTTAAAAAAATATCTCAAAATAAAAGTTTCCACAAAAAATCATACATAAAAGACAACATAATCCATTTGGACCTGGTTTACAAAATGATATTTTTATGAAGGTGTGTCTTTCAATATTCCAGTGTTGTGGAAGTAAATCATTAAAATACAGTAAACTGTCAACAATATACTAACCATCATCTGTAGATGAGGCTACGTAGCCTGCGGTCGGGAAAGATTCTTCGCCTGTTGATTCATAGGGATCTGTCGACATCAGTCGTGTTTGTAACTGGCATTTCCTCCAGCCTACGGCCAGCTCTTTTGTGACGAGAACAAGCCCCCCTTATGCTTCTCACTGAGCTCATCCGTCCATCCATCTATCTGTATCTCCCTCCTCTTCCCTCGTCCTGTCTGTCCTATCTCTCGCTCCCTCTCTCTGACACATACAGTTAAAGACTGCTCACACCCGGAGAGTCATGTTCTCATGACTGAACATGATTGACTCAGTGAATAAGGCATTAAAAACTCACTCGTTGTGGTTGAGCAACAGCTATACATCACTGGGCAACAGCTTTGAAATACAAAGAAGGGATTCAAAGTGCCTCTGGCCATGGCTATCTGCCATCTGGTCAGATCTTTGATATACTAAGTGGGACGCTTGTTGAACTACTGAGCATGTTGTTTGTGACCAGCAGGTTTGCAATGTGGGACAGATCACAATAATATCAGACACTAGTACAAGCTGCAGTAGCTGAGATGCATCTTCCTCAGTCATCCATTTACTTTTGATGCATAAACTTAATATGTAATGTAAGAATAATGTTATTTAACTGAAAACAGTATTGCTTGGAATGCGCTCCTTCGCAGACCCTCGGCACACTTCAGTATTAGACAGGAGTAGTTTCCGTAAGTAGAACGAGACGACATTCTCCCATCTCAGAATAAGTATTCCTGACAGTGTGAAATTCCGCCAGTGATACTTTTGATCGCAGCTCAAAATAAGTGCCAAGGAAAAGCAGTTCATTCCCCAGAGTGGCAGGAATGGAAAAAAAAAATGTGGTCGGTCCAGAACAGGCCAGCCAAATGTTGCTAAACAGCGGCCAAGATGAGACATTTAATGTATTTCAACTGATGTTATGGCAGTCAGTATGCGGAGAGTCCTGTCTTCTTCTGGTTAAGTGTTAGAGGTGCCCGGGGAGTATCATGAGACACCTGCCTTCACAGGAGGTGAGTTCTCCCCCTTGTGCACTAAGATGAGTGAAAGCAGAGGAAGTGTCAGACTACTCTCTTTCATCCTGCAGGCTCCTGCCAATAACTGAACTCAGAGAGTGAGTTGTTTTACTCGTGTCCACATTCTTCTTTATTGATCATCCACTTTCGTGCTCAGGGATCACCTCCCCCTCCGGCAGAGAATCAGCAGCGTCGGTGACGGTTTGAAGAGGAATGGAGATAGACACAGTCGGAATCGTGTCAGAAGGGGCCATATAGCTATTTTCACCGCTGCACACTGGTGAACGCCTTCCAGATATGACCTAAAGATAAAAAGAAAATCAAACACAGCTTTTGCAGTGTCCTTCTATACAATTTTCTATAATGAACCTGTGACAGACGATAAGTCTGAGATGGGGACATCATTATGGAAGGTAATTAGGGACCCTCAAAGTACTACTGAATATTTGATGAGAGGTTGTTAACTTAAAAAGAATATCCTTCCGGGAAGTGGTCACTAAAACACACACACATTATCATGCAAGCGTTATGAGACGGGTCCACAGAGACTTTAATGGAAAAAGCTCCAACCAAGGACCACTGAGGGTCAAAACTATTGAACAAAAAGCAACAGCATGTATATATTCTATAATATACACCTAGAAACGCAACAAAGTCAGCCTGAATTGGCTTGAAGCAGAATATTTCATGCATAGAAAGTGCAAAAAACTCACTATGTTTTGCAAATTAACAAGATTAATACGTCAAACGGTAACACGCTCACAATGACGGCATGCTAATGTTTAGCAGGCATGCTAATGTTTAGCAGCTACCGCGTTAGCATAGTTAGCATAGCATGTTGAGCTAATGTGTTCAAATTAGCACTATTAAGTCGAATAAAGTAGAGGTTTTGGAAACAAAATGTCATTGGGATCAATGTAAGATATCTTCGCCTGGACAAAGGTGTGGAACCAGTGAGTGAGTGGTGCCGTTTTCATCCCAGTTGATCAACTCCAGCTTCGTCACGGCCTGCAGCGTCTGACACGGATGATGCATAAGGCATCATTTGTCTCTCTGAGATGCTGCCGCTGTCTATTATCTCCCGTTATAAGACCTCCACCACCTTCCATCGATTTTCTAGGGTCACTAATCTGCCAGCTCCACATATTCAATACAAATGACATCTCTGTATGTGTTGGTATTCTCTGTACTTGTAGTGTTTTATGTGATGTTTCTGTACTCACCAGCCACACAATAACAACGACACAAGCTATGACGGGAATGAAAGTCAGAAGCATCGGAGTTCTTGTTGACCAGCTGTATTCACAACCCTCCTCTTGACTCCCTGCAAGAAAAAAAATGTTATTGGAAAAATTTTCCGGCTACAGTTACACCTTAGACATCTGATCGGGGGGCATTCCAATTCCCTTGGTCCTTATTGAACCAGCAGAAGGGGATTCTGGTGAGCTTCCAGATTGTATTGTTTGAGATAACAGGCGGAATAGAAACATGCTTAGAAGGATTTTACCAGAATAAGATGATTTAGATGCATTTACGGCAATCTGACTTCTTAATTCCTTAATTACAATCTGTGTTCGTATCCTCAAGGTCACGTGTGTCCTTGACCCCTAATCAATATATGTGCCTTATAGCTTATGGAGCAGCTATTCCAAATAAAGATGCAAATGACGGATGTACCTGGGGTTTGATGTGTGTTAAGGCACGGTGGCGGCTTGCAGGAGAAGCCGGATGTTCCTTCAGCCGCAGCATCCAAGACATCTTTGATGTAGTCAAAATAAAGCCCAGACTTTAAGCTCCCTTCCTTGTAGTGACACTGGAAGAGTTGCATTGCTGTTTCCTGGGGGATCAAAACAACAAGCCATCCCACATAAACCAATAATGCGATTAGAATACCCGAAACAGGCCGTGTTAGAATCAGGAAGTCGTTCCTAAAAAACCGAGCAGCAGTTGCGGATTACTCACAAGCTCCTCGTGGTCAAAAGTGAAGCGTAAACTCTTCAGCATCGCGATGAAGACGACTATATTCTCTTTGTTGGAGGAGATGGCACCAAACATGTCGGCGAGCTTCCGAAGACTCTGCTCCAAAGGATAAATATTTAACACCACCCAGCACGCACCAGCCTGAAAAGACAGTTATAAAAGCATGAAGCATCAACATCATGTTTCATTTCATTTGCTAGTATTTGTGCATCCTTGACGTCATACATACCACTTCTTTGGGAATGTAATGAACAGGAATCTCATAATCGGAGGGGATATTCTGCTTCTGATGACAGAGTTTAGACAACTGTTAATACAAATCACAGAAAACAAAAAAGAGCACGGAACAACAACATGGTTGTACAAAGGGACTTCTCACCAGTAATGTCAGGTTGCTCACATCGTCTGTTATCGGCGTCCCAAATTGGCCGGAGCAGAGATTCAAATTTGTGAGCAGACTCAAGAGGAGACAAGGTGCTTTCAGGATCTGTGGAAAAAATGATATTATAGGTTAAAGTGAAATGTTCATTTTGCTGTGAGCCAAGCTGCCGGATAATATACATCCAGTCACACATTCACACCTGACAAGTGAAGACACAATGATACTTGTACAGTGGTTCTTCTAACCCTCATGAAAAGGCAGCTGGAGGAGGATCCGATGCCTCTCCTGAACATTTATCAATTAAATGGAACATTCAAACCTTCTTTTGTTTTCCTTTTCATCCTCAGATTATCTTTGTGTTTGCATTGTCAATTGACTTCTTTAAAACTGCAGCGTGTGCGTCTCTGTGTGCGTCAATTACAATTAAAATTACCTAATTAAGAAAGAGAGGGATTAAATTAACCTTGGTGTGATGTTACATTTCCCCATTACTAGGCACGTTTCTTCCTCACTTCCATTTAAAATACAATCAGTTGTTAGTGGGAGTTATTCCCCTTTATCATAATAAAATAAATGAAACTGCAATGCGACCAAATGCACAGAGGAGCAAAAATAACCAGGAACATCTGTGACTGCTACTTTGAAGTGTGAAGCTTTTAAATTGAAAAACATTAAACAAATATGAATCTATGAAGTTTCCAACATGACAGGCCGGTTTTCAAAGGTATTTGAACTCGTGAAATCGTCTCTAGCTGCAGGATATAATTAATATGCAGTTTTTAATACTTCCTGATTCAACATACTGTGAAAACAAACGCTCACTTTCATTTAAAAGACGTTTTAAAAGGATGTAACAGTGGAAGCACATTGAGGATTAGATCTCTTACGCATTTAAATCACCTCCCACAATGACAGAACTCTTAAATATAGCTTTTCTCAGTCGGAGTATTTTTGTACTAAATGTACCTTTTTTAAGTACTTTTATAAAAAATATAATTCCTCCAGGGAACTGAGATTCATTGCATCATTGATTCCTTCCTGCACCGTCCAGTTCTCTTTTCGGGTTTTGGCAGTTTCCAGAAATCACACTTCATCTAACACTTAAAAGTAGAAACACCACATTTAAATTTAACAAAGTATCCAGATGACGAAAACTAACAAATCATAATAATCTGCCAACAGCGTGTTTAACAAGAACAAGTAGGGATTAGGATGAAGGAAGTATCTGCAGCACCATCACATCTTCTAGTCGTGTGTAAAAAAACATGCAAATGCAAACTTACTTTCTTCCTCATATGGAGCAAGAATCCGAGGTTGCTCAAATCCGATGCATGAAATTCAGCGCGTTCACTTCAAAGCCAGAGCTGTGTGTGTGTGTGTGTGTCTATATGTCCCGGCGTGTAGTGAAACTTGAGGATGGGCTGGCAGTCTGCTTCCCTCCAGACACACTGCTGTAGTCTCTTGACGCGGTGGAGAGGCCGCCTACAGGCTGAGTCACTGTGTCACACACTGACGCTGTCTGAGACTTTTCCATAAACTCCCACGTATCAATTTGTTCGTCAGGAGAAAGTGGGCGCTTTGCAACCTCCAGGGAATATTTTTGCTTGGAATATGTCAAGGTTATCTCGAGATGCTGTTTGGAAAAGTGAAAACAAGATGATAAGGGTTATTTGTTCAGTGGGAGGTTTTGTTTTGGGGGATTGGTCCTTTAATTTAGGTGAGGTCAGATACTCAAACATGCTCTTTGTTCCACCATGACGTCACTCTCGTCATTATTATTGATTCATTTATTTTCTACAATTTCAACCAGGTTGTGAGTTCGATACTCAAAAGTACACTTGTTTTGTTAAATCACTTGTGTGTATGTGGAGAGTGAATGATTGCATAATGACGTCATTCCGTGCATTATTGATTCCCATTACCAAATCAATACCAATCACAAACGAGATTCAGGAAAAGAGGCGGTTGTGTCAGAAAGTGATAAACAACCTTTAAAATGAGTTGATGTGTGAACCCAATATTAAGCAGAGTTTTTGTATGTGTGTGTGTGTCACACATGTGAAGTCTGTGAGACGGCTTGTTACCCTGACAACCGAGCACGTGAATACATACACATGCATACATGTTGTTGCTTTCGTGTGATGAGCTGTGAAGTCAAGAGTGAAACAAGCAGAGAAAGGAGCACTTTGTTCAGCGAGGTCAAAGTGAGAACGTGACAGGCTGAGTCAGGTCCTCTAAAGCTGATCACATCCGAACACAACCCAGACTGTTTGGACCCCCGCAGTCAACAACCCCGAGAGCTACGAGCTAGAGCACACAAACTACGATCAGATCAATTGGTTAGAAAGAATGTTATGACACCCGGGAAATACCTCTGTCAGACACCGATCTGTACTAATAAACCTACATTTTATGAGGTGAAGTTGTGTGAGGCAGGAAGACAAACAAACAAGTGAACGTAGTTTCAAACTGTTTTTTAATTGCATACACTCACTGTATAATTGTGTGTGTGCTTGTACTTGCTTGTCTCTCAACAGGTGAAGTGTGAGCTCTGCAGGAGCTCTCTGGTGGTGTGTCTGACATCAGAGGGTGGCTGCCTCTGCATGCAGCAGCTGTGCAGCCGCAGCGGGAGACCCTGCATGTGGTCTCTCAGGTTTAGAGTTCATTGAGCAGGAAGGGTGGAGAAAAAGCAGAGCTGTCATCTGACATAGAGAATTAGATAGATTTAAGGTAGATATCCAACCGTCACCACAGTCTCATTGTTGTGTGTGTGTGTAAGTGTGTTGGCATCAACAGATTTGACCCTGCAGGAGCAGACAGGTGTCCCTCACTAAGTAGACGGCCAGTCGACATGTACCAGGTCGGGTGTGCCGACATTCTGATGCTTCTGTTTCGACATGTAGCCAAAGGGACAACAAGAGACGGCCATGGGGTTCCACCTCTGGGAATTAAAAGGTGTTAACACACAATATCTTCTCACACTCATCAGGCCAAATGTTGTATTGTCACTCAGCTCCACTAGGTGGGGATGTGAATGCCCAGGCCAGTCATGGAGACACAGTCCTGATGCTGCTGGATCTGGAAACCTGGACTGTGTCAAGTTGCTCCTGCAGCTCGGAGCCAGCCAGAATGTAGCCATGCCTGCCAACTGCCCATCCGCAGAGCTATGAGGGACACATACCGTGAGCCAACCTTTATATTGTGATAAATACCAGCACGCAAAGCAGGAACCAGTCATCCTGACTTTCTGGATATAACCGTATTCTAACGCCATTCGCTTAAAAATATCTTAATTTGAACAGATCAGTCCCAAAATAGATATTACTCAACACCAATTAACATTCTTTCCTTCCATTCTGCAGCAAAAGTGATTAGGCTGCAGACTGAAACCCGACGCTCCATCTCACAGCTCTGCAGTCCCTGTTAGAAATTCCACAAAGAATCTTCTGTTTCTTGGATTTGTCATTTCCGTCTCTGAATAAACCGCAAACTAATGATCATTTTTTTTTTCTTTCTTCGCTGGTTTCTTCTGCTGTCACTCACACTGTTTATGGTTTTCCCCTCCCTCTCTCCTTCCCTATCTTTCTCTCTCTCTTCCTGAGGACTCTCACCCCCCCTCACCACAAAGTGAGCCATCCGTCCCTCCGGCCGGAACCCACTCAGCAGCCGATGGGGGACAGGTTGAGTGTCTGGAGCTGCTCATCCAGAGAGGATGCAAACCTCAACTCCCTGCAGGACACACACATCTCTGATATGTTGCAGCTGCAAAGACACACTCATGATCAATGTGCCCTTCTGAGCTTATTCCCTTATGTGATGTGATTCTTGTTAAAGAGAACTACGGAGACCTCGGGGCGACGCCTCTTTACTTCTCCACATCCACTGGCGATGTAATGTGCGCTGAGATGTTGCCGGCAGCTGTGGCGAGAACTGACCTGGACCCTCTGCGATGCGTTCTGGTCGCTGTGAGAGCTGAGAGGTGTGTTGAGTACGTAATGTGGGTTTATTCACTCCAAATAAACTGGAGCTGGAGGCTGTTTGTGCTGCGGGGACCTTTGACCTATCTGTGTTGTTTGGCATTTTAATACTGTATCTTTCCCAACCTGTTTCTTTTGGTAGGGTTTTTCCAGTGTTGCCATGGTTACAGTGAAGAATTGGATACAACCCGGTCGGACTAGTAGACGACTGTTATCGACATCCGTTTCAGCATGAGCTAATCTATGACTCCAGTTCATACAGTGAAATGACATCACTGTTTGCTGTCTGTGAGTTCGTATCGGTGTCATGGTTGACACATCCAGTGGGCAGTGTGGTGAGGATGCTTCTGGACCAGGTCAGCCGTTTGTCCGGTCCTTCAGGGCATCCTGGAGAGGAGCCCGGAGTCGGGCGAGATTGCTGTTGTACTCAGTAAAACTTGCAACCCATTGCTCAGAAAAAACTGAATTTTAAGGCTGAATTTACTCACATTCCTGTGTTTTTTGCCGCTAGGCAAGCCAGGACCTCTGCAGCACATCTATCGACTAGTGATCAGGGGTCATATGAGCCTCAGGACGCTGAGTAAACCTGAAACCATGACGAATCTCCCCCTACGATTTCCTTCTGTAACGTCTCTTCCTTTAAGATACAGATGTTATAAAGTATAAAGTGGAATCCTGTGATTCAACAGCTACTCGTCCTCTTTACTTCCCACATAACATCTGTGGTGTTTCTAAACCTTACCGATGTACCACAACAAATATGAGGTTTTATTTAGAGTCACATTGCCTCTGTTCATCTTCTGTGTATCCGCCGGGTCCAGTTGCTCTTGTTTGTCCGTGAACAAAGCCTCTGAGGCATCGCCCTATGTTGACAGGCCGAGCTCTCTGAGCTCACATGCTTTTTGTGGCTCTGTCTCTCAGAGCCGTGCCTCCCAAAAAAGACAGCGCATCATGGGGCCCACACTTTGGTACGTTCCCCTCTGAGCCCTCTCTTAAGGCCTGAACGGCAGCTGTGGAGATTAGAGGGGCGAGGACGCCGGCGCTCGCACTTATTCTCTCCTTTACAGCAACACAGGAAAGATCCGGTTCGCACTGGAGTGCATCAGGAGGCTTTACACTGGACCCAGTAACGATCTCCTCAACTGGACTCTCAATGATCCTGTATGTGTTTGGATCTCCAGCAACCTGATATTGGACCTTATCTTTTTCTTGGAATCTCTCGTCCGATGCTGCTTCGTCATTTTGGGTTCATTGTGACTCAATAATTGGT